>JAFIRS010002876.1:0-173934 GCA_018342105.1 Gonioctena quinquepunctata | reverse complement strand
GTTTAATAAGGGAGCATCAGTCATTATAAAAGCATTAGGAATACCAAATAAAAGACTAGGTATTTGTGCAAAACTTTTAATGCCATTTGAAGGACCCTATGAGGTTGATAATAAGAATGCTATAGGTTAATACATCCTCAGACAAGGCAACTGAGAGGAATTTTCAATATTGAAAATGTGTTCAAATATAAAACTTAATATTAGTAGTTGTAAATGATCGTTGTTATTGTAGAACTAGTTTTTCGGGAATTCCAGCAAAGTAGTTTTCTGTCAAAATAACAACTCATAATTGCTCAAAAGACAATAAAGTCTAAATTTACAAAATTTTCAGGAATAAACAGTAATCAACACATTTATGAATTTGAAACATACAGTATATGAAATTGGAGATAACTAACAGTAACCAATAGTAGAACAGCAAACGTCTTCATGATGATAGCCAATCAGAGAATAGATGGTCATAGGTAAAAATTGGAAATTGTGAAGGAATAGCAATTGGTTGATATCATCAGCAATTATTATTAGAATTTGTAAATAGTAATAAGTATGGAAAAATAGTTGGATATATAAACTGAGTAAGATAAACCTAAACAGTGAAATGTGACAATTTAGTGCGCGATTTCAGAAATTCAAATGGGAAAACAGGAAGGGAAACTTGTATCGAGGCAACAACAAACAAAGCCAAAAAGGAGATTGAAAATAAAATTAGAAGGGCATGGACGCAACATTTTGAGAGAACAAAAATTGAAAGAATTCCAATATTTGAAGAGCAAAACTAGTATTACCTTAATTATTTATCATTTCCACGTCTCCAAAGCTGATTTCCGCATCTGTATGGCTCCTGATTTATGGTATTGGAGTTCCTGATAGCGCTTGTAGTGACAAGGTATCCAGTTTCAGGGCATATCTTGAAACACCGACATCTCCAACAGGTATAAAAATTTTAATAGTGCATTTTCGGTCCTGAACTATTTCACCAATAACGAATTTCACATTCGAAGAACTTTATGTCACTCTATTTTGAACAATAACAGAAAACTTCGATAACACGGAAAAAGTGAGGTTCTGTTTATCTATCCATGATTTCAATTTTATGATTATCCGTGAATATTTGTATATTCCCACTAGTATAAGTTATTTCCCGTAGGCCAGGTATTTCAAGTCTTCCTGAATAAAGGAGATAATTGTTTTTGATATTTTGTTGTTTGTTCTTTCACAGTGATCAACAAACATACATACGACCATTGAATAACTTGAGTTTGACATATCAAATAAGGGCTAAATTGCTTTGAACCGGCTATCTTGAGATGAGTGCGTACCAACTGTGCTAGCTCTGGTGAGAAAAGGAATAACAATTGTCAGCTTCGTGACGAGAGAACAGTGACGTTCGTTGGCAATTATTATTACCACATACAGATTATTATACAGGGCAAAAATATTACAATATTTTATATATTTACAAAATTCATCATAACATAATAATATATATATATATATATATATATTGTTATGGTTTGATATATTTTGAAATATTTAATTTGTTAACTTAAAATGAAAATAGCTAATAATTTTTGGTATTCTTTGAGAGCCAAATTTATATGATATAAATAGATATTTCTGACCCTGTAATAATAATTGTCAGCGAACGTCACTGTTCTCTCGTCACGCTACCAACAATTATTATTTTCTTCGCCACAGCTAACAACAGTCGGTACGCCCTTGTCTCATATAGTCGGTTCTAAAGGAATTTGGCCACTGGTGGCTAACTTCAGTTTACTGAATGATCTTAGTTATGTTAGTTGATCATTGTGAGAAAATAAACAAACCAAATATCAAAAACAACTATCTCCTTTATTCAGGAAGACTTGAAAATACCTGGCCTACGAGAAATAACTTATGCTAGAGTGAATCAAACAATAATTCACGGATACTCATAAAATGCATATCATGGATAGATAAACAGAACCTCACTTTCTGTGAAGTAATTTTCTGTTATTGTTCATAAGAAGGTGACATAGAGTTCATCGATTGTGAAAAGTGTTATTTGTGAAATAGTTCAGGACCGGGAAAGCACTATTAAAGGTTTTATACCTGGTTGGAACTGTTGGTGTTCACAACTATACCATAAAAACAGGAAGTCTCTTCTCTCCAGCCTTCGTTGGGACTGCAAAAACCATGTGTCAGGAACGTATCGATGCGGGACTCAGTTTTTGGAAACGTGGATATATGATATTATTAAGGTAATCTTGTTTTGTTAAGCAAATGATGGAATTATTCCATTTTTCTTTTAGTGAAATTTTGTGCGTGCTTCCGCTTTGGAAAATATTTTCGATCTCCTCGAAGCTTTGTTTTTCCGTCGCTTCGCAACATCTTGCCCTTGTTGTTGTTCCATTTGAAATTTCGAATTCGCGCACCAAATTGTCACTTTGCACTGTTTATATTGATGTTGCACAATTTATACACACAATTAAATCCCCATTCTTATCATTAATTACAAGTTTGAATAATAATGGCTTATGATACCTTCTCTTTGCCATTCTCTCACAATTTCCAACTTTTCATTTGATCATCTCTTCTCTGATTGGCTATCTTTTATAAAGACGTTTGCTGTTCTCTCATTGGCTAACTTTTAGTTTGCTACAATTTCATGTACAGAGTGTTTCAAGTTTATAAATGTGTTGATTACTTTTTATTCATGATAATTTTGTAAATCTTGACTTCTAATTGTCTTTTGAGCAATTATGAGTTATGATAATTTTGATAGTGTATATAATTGACTGTTTTATAGTACTTTGACATTTTTATCCATCCATATCATACCTAGGCTCATAAAATACATTGAATTTTAAAAGCTATTTACAACAAACTCTTGAAATTGATAATTTATTTTTTTATTTTCATATTATATATACAAATATCAATATATATAATATATTATAATAACCATCGTGAAAATTGACACGGACTGATGAAATGTCCATATATGATATATATATATATATATATATATATATATATATATATATATATATATATATATATATATATATATAAATATATAGATTATATATATATACATTGTTATGTGTAATGATTTGTAAAAACAATTGTGATATGATAATAGCTTTTTGTTATGAAATATTGATAGATAATTATTTTCGCCCTGTTATGTTATGAAATAATAATTGCCACTGTCACTGTTTTCTAGTCAAGTTGCTGCCAATTATTATTACCCTTTCTTACCCCGACTAAACTGAGTTGGTACGCCTTTCGTCTCAGATAGCCGGTCCTGGCAATAAAGCCACTGCCCTGTCCTTGATGTCAAACCCAAACTATTTTAGTTCAGAGTTAATGAGTAAGATATGCAGATCATTGTGGAAAATAAACCAGAGAGTATCGAAAAACAATTATTTCCTTCATTCAGGAAAACTTATATTAACCTGGCCTACGATAGATAACTTATACTATGATCAGTTGACAAATTTTCATAGAAGATGATGGAAAATCAGTGATGTATACATTATATTAAACCTCACTTTTTCATTGAGGTTGGAAAAATTATTTTATAGTTCAATACCCAAAATAAAATAGAGTTCTGCAGATAGACGAGTTATGTTGTTGAGTGATTCTGTTTGTGATGTGCACTGAATAAGTTTATACCTGGAGCTGGAACTGTCGCTGTTACAATACATGCCAACAATCTGAAATCCTTCTTCAATCCACAACTCCCAGGAACTCTCCAATTGCAAAAGGAACAATACAAATCCCCAGAAATTAGCTTGAAAACAATTTAATGTGGAGTACATAAAAGGTAATCTCGTTTTCTCCTATTTATTTTTGTCGAAATGCTCTTGAGGTCGAATTGATCAGTTCATTATAGACAAAATACCATGTATTCATGAAAATCTTGAAAAATTTGTTCCTAAAATTTGTACGTGGCGTCGTTTTCTGAAATTTTTTCAATCTCCCTAGCTTTGTTATTTCATTACCTGGATACCATCCTGTTTTGTCCATTTCATTTGAATTCTCAGACTCGCGCACTTTCTTGTCACATTATTACTCATTTGGGGTTATTTGAAAAAACTTATGAACTTTTATATTCTACATTTCCTATATAGTGAATACAATCTTTTATGATAATTGTCTTTGACATTTCTCAGTTCTTACTTTTCCACAATTTCAAATCTTTCATCTCGCCATACCGTTCCCTGATAAGCTATTGTCATCAAGACGTTTGTTGTTCTCCCATTGGCTATTTTTAGTTAGAATTCATTACTGTATGTTTCAAGCTTATAATTTTGTTGATCACATTTAATTCAGAATGATTTTGTAAATCTAGACTTTTTTGTTGCATTTTGAACAATGATAGGTTATAATCATTTTGACAATGTATGGAAATGATTGCATTATAGTATTCGCATATTTTTACCTATCGATTTCATACAGAGGCTTCATAAAGGAAATAGAATCTCAAACAAAATGTAAAAACAATATCTCATGAACTACTAACTATTAAGTATTTATTATTTTCGTGGTTTTTAAGAAATTGTCTCCTTTTTTCCTTTTTAAATATATTACTGGTCCCTCATATCATAACAATATTCCTAAATGTATATTCAATATTTTATACTAGTTAGAAAATCTTGGATATCAATTTCTTCATTTACAGTTAATAAATCTACATTATTTAATACTATTTTTCTAATTTCAGAAAACTACCTATGCTGGATTTCCCACCAGTTAAAAAAAAAACAAGTTCTACAACGATAACTATTATTTACAACTACTAATATTATGTTTTATATTGGTAAACATTTTCAATATTGAATATTCCTCTCAATTGCCTTGTCTGAGGATGTATTAACCCATAGCTATTTATAGCATTCTCATTATCAACCTCATAGGGTCCTTCAAATGGCATTAAAAGTTTTGCACAAATACCTAGTCTTTCATTCGGTATTCTTAATGCTTTTATAATGACTACTTCTCCTTTCTTGAACTTTGTCCTTTTAGTTCCTCCTTTATTTTCCTTCTTTATATATTTATCAGCATTTCTTTTAATTCTTATATTTATTTTATGAATTATTTCTTGCATATTTCTTTTATTCATAGTCCATTCTCTTTCAGGCATTCTTCCTGTCATAATGTATATAGGACATTCTTTCGTAATAGTGCTAGGTACTTCATTAAAATATTTTCCTATTATCTCTAATTTTTCGTCCCATGTTTTATGATTTTGCTGCGACGTCAATCTCAAATATTTTATTACCTCCTGTATATATCTTTCTGTTGGGTTTGATGATGGATGTCTGATACTGGTAAAATTTAATTGTATTCCCACACTCTGTGAGAAATTTTTCATTTGTTCATTTTTAAAATATGTAGCATTGTCCAAAATAATTTGTTCAGGTTTTCCTATTTCTACTATGAATTTTGTCAAAAGATTTTTAATAGTTTTAAAATTAGTCCTTCTTGTAGAATATATTTTGATAAATATTAAAAAATGATCCACTATTACAAATATATGTTTATTATTGTTGTACGTTGGTATCAAATTACTAACAAAATATATTGATATTATTTGTAAAGGTTTTGTTGTAATAATACTTTTTGTTTCATTTTCATTAATTTTATTTTTATGTTTACTTAATTGACAAATTCGACATATGACTATGATTTTTCTAGTTAATTCCAAATCTTGTGAACTTATATAGTTTTCTCTAAATATTAACCAAACTCTTCTAATCCCCATTTGTATGTATTTCTGATGTATATATGTAATCACCTGTTCTGCCAATTCCTTTGTGATGACGTATAGTTCTTCACCATTTACTATTGTTATTGTTATACCATTTTCGTTAATTGTTCCTCTTTTTTCTTTATTTGTTAATTTGTACTGATCTTGCCTAATTTAAATGTCAGAATACAAACCTATGTTATTTTTAAAAACATTTATCCCCATTTTTACCTGTCTAGGAGTATGTGTTTTCCCCATCTCCATTTTCGTTGAAGTGTCTGTGATGAAATTCTGTTTTTCTGGTATATGCCTAATTTCAAATTCATATTCTTGCAGTAATAATGCCAATCTATGTACCCTATTACTTGCATATATGTAAATTACAATTGACATAAGTGCTTCATGATCAGTTTCAATATAGAATTTTGCTCTCAGTAAATAAAATCTTAATTTAGTTATACAAAATATAACACTTGCCAGTTCTAATTCCGTAACAGTATAATTTCTTTCATGTTTTTTGGTAATTCTAGAATTAAAAGATATTGGAACTTCTTTTCCATTTTGTATTTGTATCAAAACTCCTGCAAATCTTGACATAGATGCATCAGTTCTCAATACAAAAGGTTCATCATAGTTTAGATGAAATATTTTTATATTTTGAATAAATATGTCTTTTAATTCGGAAAAAGCTTTTTCCTGTTCGTCTCCCCATTTACACTTAACATTCTTTTTTAAAAGTGATATTAATGGTAATTCTCTATTACTTAGGTCTGGAATTGATTTTTTAAAATAGTTCAATATTCCTAAAAATCCTCTAAGAGTTCTTAAATTATGTGGCCTGACATATTCTCTTATGGTTTTAATTCTTCCAGGATCCATTTCTACACCTTTTTCACTTATTTGGTAACCTAGATAACTAATTTCCCGCTGGAAAAATTCACACTTATCCATATTTATTTCAAGCCCTGCTTCATCTAGTATGTGAAATATTTGTTTTAAATGTTCTTCATGCATTGTTTCACTTTCAGAATATAATAAAATGTCATCAATGTAATGTAAAGCAAAATGTTCATATTTGTCAAGTATTTTATGTAATACTCGTTCTAGAGTTGGACAAGCCGATTGTTAGCCCGTGATTGTCTTGCAATATTCAGGACTATCTTTTTATTAAAAGTTTTCGAAGGACCTGATATTGCTTTCAACTTGACTAAATAAGTTGTTATTTGATTCCAAAGAATTGACAATGTGTTTGACTTTTTATTATATTATATTATCAAAATTCTCTCTAACAACAACATTCAATTTTTATCTCAAGGTGACTAAACTATAAACATGGTGTTGAATACCTAACATACCGCCGCCCTTGAAATAACGAAGTTATTCCAAAAAAAATATATAAGGAATAATATGTCGTTCTTATTATGAATGTTCGTCTATAGGTAAGAGAGCAATTTTATTCAAAGCAGGCTTCACTGTTCCATTACGAGTACGAATACTAACTAACAACTCGTACTATCTCATCTTGTCCTGGATGCACATCGATAATTCTGCCGGTGGGCCAAAATTGGGGTGGATTGTTTTCTTCCTTCAACAGCACTAGAGAACCAATCAAATCAGGGGATGGAATATTGAACCTCCACTTGTATCTCTGCTGTAAGGTATTCAGGTAATTTTTTGACCATTGCTGCCAATAATGTTGAGTCATTTGTTGAATATGGTTGTTACGAGAAAGGAAGGATAATTTTTTATCCAAAACATTTTCCTGCGGTAATGAATTCATTGGTGCGCCAATTAAAAAATGTCCAGGAGTTGAAGGCTCAAAATCGTTTGGATCGCATGAGAGGTGATATAGGGGACGGGAATTCATAATTGCCTCAATTTGGGTAAGCAAAGTATAAAATTCTTCAAAAATTTGTTCTAAATGTAACACGTTTTATATGGTATTTACAACTCTTAACGGATGCTTCCCACAAACCACCGAGATGGGGTGATCTTGCGGCTATAAATGTCCATGAAATTTTATTTTCTAGCAAATAATTATGAATTTTTCCGGTTTTGTGGAAATTGTAAAGCCTTTTGAAGTCATTATCAACGCCGATGAAATTTGTAGCGTTATCTGACATAATTTGACTACAGAGACCAAGTCGGGATACGAATCTATTCAAGCAATTTAAAAAACCATCTGTAGTGAGTACACTTACTAATTCTAGATGGACCGCCTTGGAGGCAAAACAAACAAATATACAAATATAGCATTTTATTAGTTTCCTATTTCTAAGTTTACCATCTCTCAAAAGGAAAGGTCCAGCATAGTCAACACCACAATTCAAAAAAGCACGGCTGGGAGTTACTCGAGCTTCAGGTAAGTCTCCCATTTTAGGAAAAATAAATGACGGTCTTGCCTTGAAACAAATGACGCATTTTCGCAAAATATTTCTTACTACCTGCCTACCTTCAAGAGGCCAATATTTATATCTTAAACTTGCCAGTGTTGATTGTATTCCAGCATGCAACAACTTTTTATGCTCATGTATAATAAGTAATTTCGTTAGTTCATGATTGGAAGGAAGCACCATAGGAAATTTTTGTGTATATTCCAAATTTGAATTTTTCAGACGACCCCCCACTCTGATGACTTCTTCCTCCAAAAATGGATTTAATGAAATCAATTTGCTAGTTTTTGGGATTTCTTTCTCTTGTTTTAAATAACTATATTCCGTTGAAGATGTGCTGAGTTGTGCCAATTTAACTAATTTGATGGCACTATTTTACAATTCTCCAATTGTTAGGTTTCCTGATAGTCTTGAACTATTCCCTTTAGAAATGTTATTTATAAATCTTAAACAATATGCAAAAACATGGAGCAATTTTGAATAAGATGAGTAGCTTTTGAATATTTCCTGATCCATTAGGCTATTGGAAACACAAGAAATGACTTTCAATTCAGGAATAGGAAAAGTTTTTGAAGAATTTGAAGTCGAAGATGGTATATATAATGATGAATTTTGTAACCACCAAGGTCACTGCCACCATTTTACCAAATCAACTATTTGTCTAGCATCAATTCCTCTTGATATGGTGTCTGCTATATTTTCTTCCGAATTAATATGATGAAATTGTTTAATGTCTATAAGTTGTTGAATTTCAGAAACCCTATTACTCACGAAGGGTTTCAAGTTATTTGGTTGATTAGAAAGCCAAACAATGACTATAGTTGAGTCTGTGTAATGAAATATTCCATTTATTTGTACTTTGAGTGACTTTATAACCTTACTGACTAACTGAACCATGAGAAGAGCAGCACAAAGTTCAAGCTTAGGAATGGTAATAGACTTCAGCGGAGCTACACGCGATTTTGACGTTAATAAATTCACCAAAACGTTTCTTGAAGACGTTACTTGCACATAATTCATTCATCAAACCTAGAGGTCCTTATGTAAGACGAAACGAGCCTATCAATGACATCAATGTTCTGGCCCAAATTCGAATGAATCCAGGAATAGGATCGAGAACTATGGCCAGTGAGTGCAATTTATCAAAAAGTGATGTTAATAAAATACTCAAGAGACACGGATACCATGACAATAAATACCAAGCCGTGCAGAAACTATATCGCAATGATCTTGAGAGAAGGTTGCAATTCTGTAATTGGTTTCAACGGAAGGTGCGGAATAATAACAATTTTGCGCACAATATCATTGGGGGAGACGAAACTACATTCACAAATTCTGGCATGTTCAATCGCAGGAACAAACATTTTTATGTCACAGAAAATCCTCTCTTAATTCATGAAGTTAAATATCAATATCGTTTTTCTTTGAACATATGGTGCGGTTTGTTGAATAATAAATTACTGGGACCCTATTTTATTGACGGCAACCTAACCGGAGCAAAATATGTAGAAATTATAGAAGAAATGTTGGATGATCTTCCTATACGGTATCGGCGTAATAGTCCATGGTTCCAACAAGACGGATGTGGTCCACACAACTCAAGAATAGTCACAGACTATCTAAATGGAACTTTTCCCGATTCATGGATTGGAACAAGAGTTCCAGTGGCATGGCCTGCCAGATCTCCGGATTTGAATCCGCTGGAATTTTATTTGTGGGGATATCTCAAAAATAAAATTTATGATACTACGTACTCGACAATGGAGATTCTTCGCGAGACGATTGAGAATGTATTGGAAGGTATTCAAGGAGACGAAATAAGCAAATGTATAAGAAGTATGGGTTCCAGAACCGCAAAGTGCATTTCACAAAATGGTGGACATTTCGAACACTCACTTCATTAATGTTCATCATTCACTTTCGAATAATCATTTGATTTTTCTCTCATTAAATGATATTTATTATGAATTAAGTTTTTCACCTCTGGAAATTTGTAAATAATTATCACTTGTTTCTTGCTTTGATTCTGTTACGTTCCATTCAGTTGAAGATGAGTAAGTTGATTTTCTTATCGAAATGTATTGCATGTTGTTAATTAAACTAAAGGTACCTAAATGTAATACAGATCCGACCCAAAGAAATTTGGATAAGGGTCGAAATCACCAGAAAATCAACTTTGAATGACATTGTTCGATATATCGTTGAATTCAGCGTTAAAAGTTATTTCGAAAAGTGTCATAAAATATGCAGGTCTGTATTGAAAAAAATGAGGTTGATGATGACCCAGAGCGTACGAAACGTTGGATACGAAATCTGATCATGTCAAATTGAGGATAATTGACTGTAGAATAAAAAACTCCTGTGACATTTTTTGATAATATTCGAAATAAAGTGGGAAAAAAAGAAAAATCAAAATGACAGAATATATTTTTCTTATGATATCTTATTAACCGGCCCTGATAATCCCAATTTATTTGAACTGCTTGACAATACTTCTATGAATGCAACTTTTTCTCCATTTGACCGACCTTCTAACTCTTATGGTTTTAAAGTTACCAATACAATCCCATTAAAAAAGTGGCCACTCTGTATATATATATATACATATATATATTTATATATATATATATAAATATATATATTCATATATATATTCATATATATAATTGATATCGTCGGCAAGGGGCCCAGATAATCTCAGAAATAATACCTATAATGCCCTCTACTGAGCCATTTGCCACGTTAATAATCGATCTCAATATCACTCCAGCTCCCACGAAAATTTTCAAAACTATAGAAAGTTCGTCTGTCTCATTGATGTTATCAGACATAACAGACTCCACATCTTTATTACTTAGATTTTGTGAAGCATAAATGAGTTGGACGCCATATTGGGAATATTCGTACTTTTTTTCTGAAAATACTGGATAACTTTCTCATTGTATCGTCTTGATCATTCATTGGGTAGATTCCTACTACTTCCCCAATCGAGAATTCATTATTAGCATCCATTGATACTTCTTCTAGAAGTATTGTGATATGCTCAGATGTAATTTATCCAACTCTCAAGGCATTTAGTTATATCGAAAAATGTCGTATCTTTTTTGTTTATAAGAGAAGAAGAAAAAAAAACGCATTAGCCAATCAGCTATCAGCGGAATACGTTCTTGAAACATAAATGCATTACATTATTATTGTATAAACATATTGCTGAATTTTGAACAGAATATTTGATTCTTTGAGAAATGCAATGACATTTTCTGTGGAACAGTTCTTGAAAATTTCACTCAAATCACTGGGGATATTGTTCCTCAGTATTTCGGCTACAAAGCGCGGGCTTCCACTAGGATGTGTTTGGCGGTTAATGGCACTTCACACGCGAAACATTTCTGTTGGGGGGCCTCAGTTAATGAGTGTTCATGTGTGAGGCGCGTGTGGCCTAGACGAAGTCGAGTGAGGTTTACTTGGTGGAAGCGGTTTGGTGTGTCGTATCTTTGTTGTCGCATATTTTGATCGAGTAGAACCAGCTTGAACAGCCGCCACAAATGTGTAGCATGCTTCATATGATTTGACTGTTGAAGAACTTGTTTTTTTTGCACATGTGGTGACTGTCATGATTCACCCAATGATAAAACACTAATGCCTTCAGAGAAACACTTGGGCTCTTCAGTTGTCACAGAGAATTTCATGGGGTACCATAGAAAATGAAAATGAATTCAACGTTTTGCCATTGTTGACGCCATACTCTTATATTGTTACCAGTGAGGAGTGGCATATTGACGATGGATCCATCTTTCTGTACAGGTAATTTCTGCAGAAAATGTAATGTGGCTCCAATGATCGTTCGTGCTGGAATTCCAGTGCAATCACCAACTTAAATTACTTATTTTCCCTAGCACCGTCTAACTTGATTTTTCCACAAGTTGAATAAAAAAGTTTTACCATTGCCTGCTCCACCAGTTACTTAGATTATATCCTGTTGTGTTTCGTCACTGAGTTTTTCCTTCATACTCTGTGATAAAATTGAATAGCTGTCTATATTCATGGCTTGTTGTGATCTTTGAATATGCTCATTATTTATATCTATATCTGCCAATTCTTCTTTATCTCCGAAATTTATTATCTTCGGTTGTTCCAAAAATTTGAAATGTTTGTCACGCTCTCGATGTTGCTGCATATGCTCACTTATTCCCTTCAGTTGGTCTTCTCGAACTAAAACAACATCTTTTGTAGTATCAAGCCCTTCGAGTGATTCCTTCATACTCTGTGATAAATTGAATAGCTGTCTTCATAATGACTTATCGTGATCTTTCAAACTGCTTTTTATTCATATCTATGTCTGTGTTTTCAAATTGTTTGTCACACTCTTGATGTTGCTGCATATGCTAACTTATACACTTCATGGTCTTCTCAAGCTAATACAACATCTTTTGCAGTATCGAACCTTTCAAGTGATTCGACTTCTAGCCGATCAGGCATATTTTGAATGGAAAGGCTGTAAAAAACTTTCTGGATCTGAGGATGTTATGAAGTATAGCACTCTCACAACTGCCGAAACATTTCTCACAGCCAATGTAATTGGTTGATGCCGGGTCTTTGATTGAGCTTCGTAAGTATCATCATTAATGCTTTCTTCGCTTGCCTTTTCTGCAAGACTCATATTCCAGAAATCATAATCAGAATGTTCCGTAGAACGTTTTTCATATATTTCAAAGATGTTACTCCAATATCCAGTGGCATGTCCAGTTTTGTCACATCGCATTGTTCTGGTTTCCTAGAATTGAGGAACATTCAACGCCGCGCAATATGACGTGGAGGAATGTGACATATACGATAAGTAGATTGAGCAGCTGATACTTGTCGTTCATGAAGAATGCGATATATCCTTCGTGAAATATCGGATTTTTCGCGTTGTATTTGTTGTATTGCCTACGCTATATCTGTATCTACTCCCGCAGGTTCTTCTCTTGACAAGTACTTTGCAATATACTTTGCTCCGATAGAACCGCATGACTGAATGCCCATAGTCTCAATGAATCTTGTTGGTAACCATTGACCCAAACATCTACTTTTTGACGCTCAAGTAGACAAATTCTCTCTCGATTACAAATAAATTCACTATCCGAGTTCCAACTGCATTCCTGTTGTAGTGAGTTGAATCGACATCTAACGGTCGCATTATTTCTGTTACAAGTGTGTATGGCGTTGAATTTGACATTCCTTCACAAGCTCATGTAGTTCTGGACCTTCTTCTGCTGTAGGCATTTCACAGGAACAATCAAGGTCGGGCAGAATGATTCCTTTCTCTGTAATAAACTCTGAATGAACTTCTATCCATATGGAGGTGGGGACGGCTCCGATTCTGGATTTCAATGCGTCACCAATAATTTTTTTCTCTTTCTCTGAACACTTCTTAGATTTGATATATTTCATCAGCCCTTCAACTCTAACCATGGAATATCGACCTAATATTACGGGGTACATTTTTATAAGGTGGCTGTATCTCACATATATTAAAAGTATCAGGATCTACATCAAGTCTACCATCAGCTAGTGATAAGGCTCACCGTTGATCTAACCAATTAAGGACATTTGAGCTGACGATTGAAAATTTTGGCGGCGCGGCGGTCCCAAACACCTGATTTGGGCTAGAAGCACATTTCAAGCTGTTCTCCAGTGAGCCACAGTTCCTCTCAAATTTTTCAGATAAAACTGAATGTCTTCGACTGCTTTATTTCAGTACCCTATCAGAAATTTTTCAGAATGAACTGAAAAACACTAGTGCATTCGTCATATCTTCGGAATATAAATTATTTTTATCTGGCGACCTTGGGAAAATACCAGGTCATAGCTATGAGATTATTGTATTGTCATCAGTTCTTAACACGTTTGTGGATAGTTGGTGGAAACAGGGGGCTCAAGAAAACCACCACCAAAAATATAAAAAATTAAAATATTCACCAGAAAGTAAACTGCATGGACATTTCACGAAATTTTATGCTTTCTCCTGGGACAGTGAGCATACGTCGCATAGAAATCATACGCAGTGGTATCGGCAACCGCCGCGGTGAACCCAGAATAAAATTAGAAATCGGTCGGCATATCCCGTCTTGTTCCTGCACATAGCGCGGGATATGCCGCTCTGTCCGCAAACGTGTCAATACGTTTACGAAATTCCAAATCATTCGGATGTCTGGAAGTGGGTGAAAATTAATGTCAAAGGTTCGATTACCTGATTTATATTAACATACATACAGGTGAAGCTAAAAAGGCGTGTATAATGAGGAAAGTTCCTGAAATTCGTCTGAACAGAACTGATGAGACTATGATCAATTCATGAATATTGACTCATTCACAAGATACATTTAATTTTCCACAGTTTCTCAATATTTTTTCGAACATTGAGGAATTGTTACACAACGTATTATCACACAAGTAATACAAACTCTCCATGTTCTGCATTAAAGATACATCTCTATTTTTAATCCAACATCCAAAAGTCACTTAATATTTTAATGATGCCATTAGTATTCTCCATACACAGTTAGGAAGTTTACAACTTCTGGTAATCCCCGTTTGTAACTCGCTCTGAATCAACTGGGGAAAACTTGAAAACATTTTTAATTCGCCAAACTCTACTCATCTCGGAGCAAGAGGGTTTTGTTATAATCTGGAACAGAACAAACAACTTATATATTTAAGTTTGCATTAGCGGCTGAAATGAATATATGAATTTTCCTGTTAACACTTAAAATATATATATATATATATATATATATATATATATATATATATATATATATATATATATATCTCTACATGTTCGATTTGTTCACAGGTCATAATAGGCCATAATCGAGTACGCTCATCCACGGTCTGAAGGTGTTTGACCGCTTAGAATGATATTATATTATTGAAATGTGGACCTTAAGAACCCCAAAGGACTTGGGTATGTACATTTCATTCATTTGGTAGCTAAATCTCGCGATTTGGCATTTACTGTGAGTTTGGATGTTATTTCAAGAAATTGTTATTTCCATTCATATATGTATAGGGCGAGGAGAAAATATGGTTTTATAAACAGTTTTCTCAGAGAATCGTTATTGATCGGTTTCGAGGTTCATACTGGGTGACTTCAAACTGGTGCAAATGGTATTCAATGTTATTATACGAGGTAGAGTTGAGAAATTGTTCTTGAGATCTTATATTCATGTTGTTTCAATGGGGGGAATAATAGTTGCTTTCAAAGTGGAATAGGGGAAATATTCTCATCAATGAGAACCTATACAGGGTGTGTATTTAATTCACTATTGTTATAATTCATTATTTTGAGTTTAATGGGGGGGTGTCATTTGTGAAATCATTATCACGGATATTATGGGGTGAGTTGTTAGGAAAGGATGTTTATTTATATTGCGCCTACGCCTGAGCTCACGCGTCGCCTGCGCTTGAACATTCATAATGGTACTAGCCTACTTTGATTTCTGCGTCAATGCGCTTGTCATGTCGTCTTATAGCTTATTCTTCTGTAGTTATGCACATTTTGGGGCTCAAGCCTGCTTACGCTTGCCTTGTTATTCGCTTACCAAGTATTTTTCTTTTTATTGGGTAAACTTCAACCACGTCAATTTGTCTATTTGTGTAAAATAAATCACCAATAGTACAGTACACCAGACTGGTTTTCATTTTATTTAGTTCAACCCATTTGGTTATTTGGGGGTTGAATATCGAACTGGGTATTTGGGACAGAATTTACCTGGCGCCCATAAATATGAATTCACATCATTTTCGAAACATTCCATCTCCACTCGTGTTAGACCAAAATACCCACTTATCAGTTTGACAGCTGGAGCAATTACGTGCGCGTCGGATTGTTAGTCGCAAAATCAGAACGAATGGAGTGAGTGCTTTGAACAACCATGAGACCAAAATAAAGAACAAAAAACCCATACTCAGCAAAACTCAAAAAAATTCAATAGAACCAAACATTTATACAAATTATAGTAGTAAAACCAGAGAAAAGCAACGAAACCTTTGTGATGAACTAATCAGACTACGAAAAGAAAATACTGAATGATAAACAAAATTTAAAATCAACCCCACTTGAATAAATTTTAGGAGGAAAATAATAAACCAATAAAAAAAATGGAAAGGAAAAGGCATAAAATCAGGAACGATTCAACAGAAACTATTGACAGAAAATGCCACATACCTTAAATTCCATGGCCCACCGAAATATTATAAAGAAGGTTTACCTTTGAGACCCATAGTTTCCAGCATTCAATATCCCTTTTACAGCTTATAAATTTTTTTTAGCTAATATAATATCCAATATCACTTGTAAAAATAAATACTAAGGATTCATTAACTTGGAAAATTTCATCAATTATATCAGCATTCCAGAAAAACACATCTATTCATATGTAATATAATGAACACAAACACCCCGAACAAATTGATTGAAAATACGAAGAAAACCAACCACACCTTTCTGCCACCCAAAGAATTCATCACAACCATAGAACTCACTTTCATATTTTTTCCCATAAGATAAACAATTAGATGGTTGTTCTATAGGCTTCCCCATATCCAGACCCATTGCACAAATGGTTATGGAAGTACTAAACAAAAAAAAAACAAAAAAAAAACTTAAATTTTCAACCATTGTTCAACGAAATATATGTGTGAAATTGCA
The DNA here is from genome assembly GCA_018342105.1 of Gonioctena quinquepunctata. Classification (NCBI taxonomy): domain Eukaryota; kingdom Metazoa; phylum Arthropoda; class Insecta; order Coleoptera; family Chrysomelidae; genus Gonioctena; species Gonioctena quinquepunctata. The sequence continues at coordinate 157,109 of JAFIRS010002876.1, read as the reverse complement.
TACATGTCATCCTCGAAAAAAAAACTTGAGTTGATAATTACTCCCCCAATTAATTGAATGAAAACTCCAGTTAACTACACAGGAAGAAATGAATAGAAGAATCAATTTCTTCGACCTCACATTGGGAGAAGAAGATGACAAAATACTCACACAGTGGTGTTCCAAAGATACCTGGTCTGGTAGATATCTGAACTACGACTTATATCACCATAAGCAATATGGAAAAGCGTCATTATAGCTTTTGCCGATAGAGCAATTCAACATTGTAGTCCAAAATTGACACAAGAATGTTTAGAACAAATCGAAAAAACTCTGCAAAATAATAACTATTCAATGAACTCCATTAATAAAATCATCGAACCAAGACCAACCAGATTCAACAAATCTACAGGGCGTCTCAGAAAATATGAAAAATATTTTTGATAATAAAAATCTCTCAGTATGCTAAAAGTCACGAAACTCATTGAAAACATTTGTTTGACCCCTCCCAAAAGTCTCATTCAATAATAGGAAAATTCGAACCCAATTCCTAGTATCCCATGCAATGTCTGCAGTGAAGAATATATAGGTATGACATCACATTTGCTGAACAATAGACATAACGGACATAAATACATGAACAAATAAAGCACTGCCTTGAATGGCTATTCAATGCAGGATATTCACAAACCATATTTCGAAACAGCTGAAATCCAAACATTCGAGAAAAAAACAATAACGATGAAGTGGAGAAATCATATATATAAAGAAAACCCAGTATACCATAAAAAGTAGAACTGACATTAACAACCTGAACAAAATATATCACACCCTCTCATAAATATTCATACCAGCACATAGATAATCACCCCCACAAACTTTCCATCCCGATTTTGAATAAAAAAAATCCTATAAAATCTGAAGAAATCTAAGGACGGAATGTTGTGAATGTGCAATTAAGAAAAATCTTTTTCATCCAACACGAATATAAAAGGCAAGATAAGTTCCCGAAAACGTATACACAACAAGATTCTAAAACACTATTCCAGCTACAATAGAACTGACATTAACAATTTCAACAAAATATATCACACCCTTTAATAAATATTCATGCCAGCTATGTATAATCATCCCCCCGACACATCACTTTCCGATTATGTATGAAAAGAATCCAATGAAACCTGAAGAAGTATTCAGCTTAGGACGAAATATTGTAAAAAAAAAAAAAAGAAAAATTTTACAATATATATATATCATGGAATGATAATTTTGTAAATATAATAATTGTTTTTATATAGTGAAGATTGCTAATAGTTTTTATGCTATTCCTTGTGAGCCAAATTGATATTATATAGATAGATATTTTCGCCCTGTATTTGTATTGTATGCTGTAATAATAATTGCTAGCGAACGTCACTGTTCTCTCGTCACGCTGCTGCCAATTGTTATCACTTTTCTCACCTCGGCTAAGCAACAGTTGGTACGCCTCTTACCTCAGGTAGCCGGTTCAGGCAATAGAGCCACTAGCCATTGCTGTCTAATTTCAGTTTATTCAATGGTCATTGTTATGATAGTTGATCATTGTAAGAAAATAAACAACAAAGTATCAAAAAGCAATTATTTCCTTTATTTAGGAAGACTTAATTTTACCTGGCCTACGAGAAATAACTCATACTACTGTGAATCTACAAATACTCACGGATAATCAATAAAATCAAATCATAGATAGATAGACAGAACCTCACTTTTTCCTTGAGAGTAAATTTTTCTTTTATGGTTCAAAATAAAGGGAAATAAATTTCTTCAGATGTGAGATACGTTATTTGTGATATTGTTATGGACCGGATGTGCACTATTAAAGTTTTTATACCTGCTGGAGATGTCAGTGTTCAAAATATGCCCTGAAACTGGATCCTTTCTCACTCCAAGCTCTATCAGGAACTCCAATACCATAAATCAGGAACCATACATATGCAGAATTCAGCTTTGGACACTTGAATATGTTGTATAATTAAGGTAATATTGGTTTTTCTCTTCTAATGTCGGAATTATTTCATTTTTCTTTCTCCCAAAATGTTGCGTGGCATTCCCTTGTAAATTTATTTTCGATCTCCTTGTGGCTTTGTTTTCTGCTCCCTTGGATACCAATTTTCCCTCTTCTTTTTCATTTGAATGTTTGAATTCGCGCACCAAGTTGTCACATTTAACTGTTTGGGTTCATCTTATATAATTTATATATACAACTATTTTCCCATTCTTATTACTATGTACATTTTTCAATAATAATTGCTTATGACATCACCCCGTTGTTATTCTCTCACAATTCCCTGATTGGCTAATCTCATCAAGAAGTTTGCTGTTCTACCATTGGCTACTTTTAGTTAGCTACAATTTCATATACTGTATGTTTCAAATTTATAAATGTGTTGATCACTTTTTATTCATGAAAATTTTGTAAAACTAGACTTTTTGTTGTCTATTTACCAATTATGGGTTATAATCATTATGACAGTGTATGAAATTGATTGTCTTATAGTATTTTGACATTATTATCTATCCATATTATACATAGGCTTACAAATAAATAGAACTTCCAAAATTATGTCAAACCAATCTCTTGAAGCTAATAACTATTTAGTAATTATTCTTTTTTGTGAGTTTTTTCCTTTTAAAACTCATAACTGGCATAACATAACATAACAATATTCCTAAATTCATATTCAATAATTTTCTACTAGTTAGAAAATTTTGAATATTTTTAATTACTTTGACTAATACTATTTTTCTACTTTCAGAAAACTACTTTGCTGGATTTCCCAAGAAACAAGTTCTACAAAAACAACGATTATTTACAAACACTAATTTAAGTTTTATATTTGTAAACATTTTCAATATTGAAAATTCCTCTCAGTTGCCTTGTCTGAGGATGTATCAACCTATAGCTATTTATAGCATTCTCATTATCAACCTCATAGGGTCCTTCAAATGGCATCAAAAGTTTTGCACAAATACCTAGTCTTTTATTTGGTATTTTAATGCTTTTATAATGACTAATTCTCCCTTCTTAAACTTTGTCTTTTTAGTTCCTCTTTTATTTTCCCTTTTTATATATTTATCTGCATTCCTTTTAATTCTTATACTTATTTTATAAATTATTTCTTGCATATCTCTTTCATTCATAATCCATTCTCTTTCAGTTATTCTTCCTGTCATAATGTATACAGGACATTCTTTCGTAATAGTACTAGGTACTTCATTGAAATATTTTTCTATCATCTCTATGTTTTCATCCCATGTTTTATGATTTTGTTGCGATGTCAATCTCAAATATTTTATTACCTCCTGTATATATCTTTCTGTTGGGTTTGATGCTGGATGTCTAATGCTAGTAAAATTTAATTGTATTCCCACACTCTGTGGAAAATTCTTCATTTGCTCATTAGTAAAATAGGTGGCATTGTCTGGAATAATTGATTCTTCTATTCATTTCTTTCTGTGTAGATGACTGGAGTTATTCAATTAATTGAGGGCAGTAATTATCAACTCAAGTTTTTTTTATCGGGGATGACATGTATGCAATTTCACACATATATTTCGATAAACAATGGTTCAAAATTTAAGTAATTTTTTTGTTTTTTTTTTGTTTAGTTCTTCCATAACCATTTGAGCAATGGGTCTAGATATAGGGAAGCCTATAGAATAACCATCTAATTGTTCATCTTATGGGAAAAAAATATGAAAGTGAGCTCTATGGTTGTGATGAATTCTTTGGGTGGCAGAAAGGTGTGGTTGGTTTTCTTCGTATTATATCATCAATCAATTTGTTCGGGGTGTTTGTGTACATTATATTACATATGAATAGATGTGTTTTTCTGGAATGCTGATATAATTGATGGAATTTTCCAAGTTAATGAATCTTTAGTATTTATTTTCACAAGTGATATTGGATATTATATTTGCGAAAAAAAATTGATAAGCTGTAAAAGGGATTTTGAATGCTGGAAACTATGGGTCTCATAGGTAAACCTTCTTTGTAATATTTCGGTGGGCCATGAAATTTAAGGGATGTGGCATTTTCTGTCAATAGTTTCTGTTGGATTGTTCCTGATTTCATGCCTTTTTCTTTCAATTTTTTTATTGGTTTATTATTCTCCTCCTGAAATTTATTCAAGTGGGGTTGATTTTAAATATTGTTTATCATTCAGTATTTTCTTTTCGTGTTTGTTCAGTTCATTACGAAGGTTTTGTTGCTTTCCTCTGGTTTTACTACTATAATTCGAGAAAATGTTTGGTTATATTAATTTTTTTTGAGTTTTGCTGAGTATGGGTTTTTTGTTCTTTATTTTGGTTTCATGGTTGTTCAAAGCACTCACTCCATTTGTTCTGATTTTGCGACTAACAATCTGACGCGCACGTAATTGCCTCAGCTGTCAAACTGATAGATGGGTATTTTGGTCTAACTTGGTTCTTTGTTTTAGGCCCTTCTCTGAGTACACCCAAGAAATAGTTGAAGTCGAAGGCCATATCACAGTTGATTCGATGGAATAAAATACCCCATTGTCTGGCTAGTATCCGAATGATTCATGTATCTGGAAATGTATGAGCTCATATCGAAAAAATAGCAGAGGGAAGGCATCACTAGAGACTGCTTTGAATAGAATCGAATCTTGCCACCTCTATTGTCGTAATCACTTGTTTTGCACTACCGGAGAAAGATCACTGAAACGAAGGAAGGAATATCTGGTTACTGACAATATTCTTTTTGTAGTTATAAGTGGCATATGAATATGCATGAATGAAGTATAACGTATATTCCGTGTGTCTTTAGGGTATGAGAGCGATACTGAATCTAGTGAGAAAATGAAACGTTACAATAAGTATCATCGGGAACCTTTTTCCATATTCACTTTTATGGAGGATATGTATTCTATGGTTGATATTTCGTTGGTGTTTGTGTTAGCGAAGTTATCACCGAAGGCTAATATTTTCAATAAATCTTCATATTTGAGTTTGTAGAAGGTATGTAAGCCATTTTGATGTATCGATAGATGTTTCACTGTTGTGTTTATTGATGAGATAATCCATATCCATTTTTGTTTGTTCGATTGTTTGGGAAATGTTATTATTTTTGTGGTTCAAAGAATTATGTGATAACTGATCAAAAAATTCTGTTCTCTGATTAACTAATTTTTATTCGATTGATGCTATTGTATTGTTGATATTGAGGGTATTATCTTTTATAGAGAGATTTAGAATTAGATTTCTTTTGTGTTAGACATTCGCAAAAAATTACTTCTTTTTTATCGTTGATTTCTCAATTCACAGAAAAATCTTTCAATTCAATATTCAATTGAGAATGTTTTGCTTTTCAATTGAAAATTTGCTACTTGAAACTATTGGTGAGTTTTCCGAATGTGTTGCCAGTTGATTTTATATTTTGTGGGTTGATATTCAAAAATTTTGGGAATATCTTTATTTTTTCGCACTGCAGAAAAATCTTTTTTTTTTCCATTTCGATGTGTTTTTTAATACGTTTTTCAGTGCTGTCACTGTTTGGATACCATGTCGTTCTTCACATCCATTGTGGAACGTCATTTCGTTGGGGAGTTAATTGCAAGTTTTCCACCCTTGCTGGATATTTCTGGAATGGTGAATTTTGTTGTATATAACATTTTGAAAGATTTTCTTGGGTTTCAGATTCGTGTTGAATGGAGAGGCTATTCATAAGGTTCCATTCCTCGCTTGAGATTCCTTTATGTTTTATTCAAAATTTATTTATACTTAATGCACAGACGCAACGAACTACAGGTACTTGTTGAAAACACAAATAAACGAAGTGGCATTATTGGTAAAAGACACTTTTTTGGGTCTTTGATAATATTTATCCACAGTGGTGAACTTCATTTCATACTTATAACCACTTTGTCAATGTAACTGTGATTATTTATTTGCACATTCCTTCTATTACGCATGAGCAAGTAGTAGGATTTTGAAACCTTTGGCAATTCATTTCAATAAAAGGGAAAACAAATTTAACTATTTTCTGTTTTGTTATTCATTATTTGATAATATCACGAACTATATTTCCATGAAACAATAACTTGACTCCAACCAAAGCAACTAGATGGCGTAACTGAACTCGGCTGAGCTGTAGGATGATCGTGTCTCCATAGGCGTACCGACTGAGCTGGAATAAGGTAACACAGTAAAAGGAAAATGATGTTTGGAGAAGAGTAAGAACCACATAGCCGGACTTTCTATTGTTATGGTAATTTTATTTTTTTAAGAATCGAACAAAATTGATAATAAATCAAATCATCCAAACTTACTATCATAAGAAATTGCAAAATTATTTTGATGACTACTGGTTGATGAAATAATATTAATAATCATCATTCGATACAGAACAAAATAAAATAGACAACCCACATCATCATAAAAATAAAGGTATAGTATTGCATGGTATAATATCAATAACATATGATGGAATGGAAAAAGTATCGAGGAAAAAGAATCACAGATAGGTGGATACATGAGATTGATTGCAACATATTCGCAACATAACCTCAATATTATTTATAATTCACTAATTTATATCTTATTCTTTATGAATAAAATATTGAATGAAACATTTTGATTTGGTTCCTTGCTCTACATTATTTGTATTTGTATTGAAAAAATGATGGAAAATCAAAATTAAAAATACACAAATTACGGAGAGAGAGAAAGAGAGAGAGAGAGAAAGAGAAGAGAGAGAGAGAGAGAGAGAGAGAAAGAAAGTATCATGAAAGGAGCATAACGCTTTTTTCTGACGTGATGATAAATCTCCATTTCGAATTACATTCGTAGTTGAAGCAAATGCGTAAGGAACTTCGTATCATCAGGAATAAAATACCTGTAACCGTAGCGAAGGAGTTTGGAAAAAGGATATATGGGTATTGTCTTGCATGGTATAATGACAAATATATGTGATGGAATAGAAAACTTCACCTTTCAAAGGAAAAATATTGAGAAAAAAGAAACACGAAATAGTGGATACATGAGATCGATGGCAACATATTCTGCTATCTCGATATCAATCGATTGATTGGATCATTTGGAACCATGGTGGGAGCATATCGCTTTTTTCTTACGTAATCATAGATTTCCATATCGAATTACATTCGGAGTTGAAGCAAATGCGTAAGGAACTCCGTATTATCAGGAATAAAATACCATTAACGGTAGCGGGGGAGTTTGGAAAAAATATATATAGGTATGATCTCGTATGGTATAATGACAATTATACAGTGCTCGTCTAAAGTCATTTCCCCCCTACAAATTTTTGAAGCACCTGGTTTATCGCAACAAAATTCAGAAAGCTCAAATGAGAGATAAAAACCTACTCTTTCATGAAGAAATCACAGCTAAAAGTTTCAAAATGGCGGCTGAGCGCCATCTTCAATAATTGTTTCAGATGGAACATCCCGTATATTATTCCATTTTTGAAATCTGCTCATAATTCTCAACAGTTTTCTTCAATAGACCTAACTCCTAAATTCAATTGTTTTCGAAATATCAACGTTTGAACAGTGACATTTTGGTCATTTCAAACCCAACCAAAAACACTTATGTTGATTTCAATCTAGTTTGCATGGAAAAAAATCGTTGTCGCTGTAACATGATTTTTGTAGAACCTTGAAGAAATTATCATCTAGCAGTCGGTATGTTTAATGATAGATTTCTCGAGAATCCTCTTTCGAGGACATATTTGCGCAAACTCTCAAATAAGCTCCAAGCAACTGGTACGCTGGAAGATGATCCAAGATCAGGAAGATCGCCTCTTTCAGAAGAAAATAAAGTGAAAATTGTTGCTGAAATGGTAATCAATCCGACTCAGTCGACGTCTGCAGTTGCTGAATCCTGTGGAGTAAATTGAAAAAGTGTCCAAAAAGTCCTAAAAAAAGATAAGTTTCATCCCTATAAAATGAAAATCCAGCATGCTCTCACGGAGGATGATCCAGACCGGAGGGTTGAATTTTGTGAGTGGTTGACAAGAACAATTTAAGGAGAACGAGGCTTCCTGAAACGTGTATGTTTCGTAGACGAATGCACGTTTTGCCTCAATGAAAAAGTCAACAAACAGAATGTACGATACTGGAGCGATACTAATCTGCATATTTTCAGAGAGGGACATACCCAGTTTCCTAAAAAAGTGGATGTTTGGGCGGGGTTTTCGGGCAATCGCGTTGTTGGACCGATTTTCATCATAGGCAATCTTACAGGAATTCTTTATAGACATATTTAAGAAACTGAAATTGAACTTCGAATAAGACAAATTGTATTAAACAACCAGGAAAAGTTTGAAAATTGTGAAATCATATTTCAGCAGGATAGGGCAACTCCCCATTTCGATAGCATGGCTAGAGAGTTCCTCGGTACAAACTTTCCTGGGCGAGGGTTAGATCGCAGGGGATGTACAGAATGGCCACCAGGATTTCCGGATCTCACACCTCTAGATTTCTATTCTGTTGGTATCCGAAGTAAAAAATCTACGCCACCGAATGCCAAACAATAGGAAAGTTGGAACGCAGAATAATAGATACATGTGAAGAAATAGAGGAACAGACTTTCATCAACGAGAGATTTGGGAGGGGTCCACATTGAACACTTGGTGGAGTGATTGTTGGTGTTTAATGAAAGTGTTATTCAAAAATAAATTAAATTTTTTTAGCTAATTTATTTTTTTTGATTTTGAATTTACAGAACACATTCGTAGGCCTGGAGATTTTCCGGTAAGCGGTACTGTTTATCCTCAATAAACTCTCTTTACGCTTTTTATTAGTCGAATTCATTAGAAGGTTTGACAACAAATCAATAACAATGTTGAGTTATCAAAATGTTTTTCTGGAAGTGACCAATATCCATACTTAATTTTAAACAGGAATGTTACTCTTCAAACGTTAATATTTCGAAAACAATTGAATTCAGGGGTGTATTGGGGAAAACTTGAGAATTATGAGCGGATTTCGAAAATGGAATAATATTTGAAAAAATTATTAAAGATGACGCTCAGCCGCCTTTTCAAAACTTTTAGCTGTGATTTTTTCATTAAGAAGAAGGTTTTTATCTCCTATTCAAGCCCTTCAAATTTATTTGTGATATACCAGGTGGTTCAAAAATTAGTAATGGAGGGGCGGACTTTAGACGAGCACCGTATGTGATGGAATAGAAAACTTCACCTTTCAAAGGAAAAACATTGAGAAAACAGAAACACGAAATCGTGGTTACATGAGACTGATGGCAACATATTCTGCTATCTCGATATTAATTGATTTATTGGATCGTTTGGAACCATGGAGGGAGCATAACGCTTTTTTCTTACGTGACGAAGTTATACATCAGTCTGAATCTCCATATCGAATTACATTCGGAGTTGAAGAAAGAGTGTGAGGAACTTCTTTCCTGACGGGGGTCACCCGACCGCTCACGACTTTATTTTTTTCATTATTCTCATCTAAACAGTTTGTGAATACAAGAATATTTCATTTGTCCTGTGATATGCCAAGCAAAAACTACTATATTTGATATGTTTATACGCCACAAAAATTAACGACAAGACAGTCTCAAAATCGCTGCACTACTCTGTGTAAAGCCTTATGAAATTCAATTATACAGTGCTAGTCAAAAGTCCACTCCCCCCCTCGTATCTTTTGAACGGGTATACTTATAATAATGAAATTTGGAGGGTGGAAATAAACGGATGTAGGCTTCTCAACTGGTCATAACAGGTGACGCAATAGTCATAAATGATGTCACAAGGCCACTGTGACCAATAATTTTAAATGGGACCCTATGGCAAGTGACAGCTCGTTTGAAAGGTATTGAAAATACCTATTCAGTCATACCAATTTTGTTTGGGTTTCGGCTGATTTTGATTGATAAATTGAAGAAATACGAAAATTATAGTTTCGCATTTAATTAATAAAGATTTAAGAACCAGTTCTTATAATAAGTATTCGAAATGTGCTCCATCTACTTCCTGGCAGTAATGCATCCTATTGCTAAACTCTTGTCGTACTCGTCCCAGTGTGTCAGCGGAAATTACCCTACATTCTTCAACAATTCGTTGTTTCAGAATGGCAATACTGTCAGATGCTGTAGCGTGAACCTTAGATTTCAAGTACCCCCATAGAAAAAAATCTAATGGTGTAAGGTCCGGTGACCGAGCTGGCCATTCGATCGAACCTCGTCGTCCAATCCATCTACCACGATATTCTTCATCTAGGTAACGTCTTACTGCACCGTAATAGTGTGCAGGAGCACCATTTTGTTGAAACGTTATTTCCAAGTTGTCGAATTCATCTGGATTATTATCCAAATTGTCTAATTCTTACCCTCAATATCATTTTGTAACATCTCCAGATACAATTCACCGGTTAAGTTAGCATTGAGAAAAAGAGGCCCAACTATGTGGTTTCCCAAAATACCTGCCCAAACATTTACTTTTTCTGGAAATTGAGTATGTTTTTCACGAAAGATGTGAGGATTTCTGTCACTCCAATACCTCACATTTTGAGTGTTAACATTTCCATTGAGAAAGAAAGTACTTTCGTCACTTAAACAAATTGTCTGTATGTAGCCTGGTTGTTGGTTCATTTTATTGGACATAGTTTCACAGAATTCTAGTCTTCGGTCGGGGTCATCATCTGAAAGTTGGTGCACCATTTTCAATTTGTATGGATGAAATTTGTTTTTAGCCAACACCCTATGTACTGTCCTTTGACTGACTTCACAGATAGACGCAACTTGGGCTGTGGAAGAAGTGGGGTTCACTACCATTTCTCCAATTATGTCAATTTTTTTGTCATCACTAATTGTTGGTCGACCAGATCGCTTGGCATCTTGAACACTACCTGATGCTTCAAACTTCCGAAGAAGCTCCCTCAAATAAACCCTCGATATAGGGCGATCATGGTACCTCTCATTAAACAGTCGTTCCGCTGCATGGAAATTGTTTCTACATTCACCAATTATTAAGATAGCTGCTACTTTGTCGGCTACAGTACGAACCATTTTGCCTATGTAAACACTTAAACGTCTCGTTAAACAATAGCTTAGGTAAATTTTCAAGGTATAAACACTTTTGACAAGTAGAGAATTCAAAAACGTCAACCTTTTTGACAATTAACCAGAGGCGTACTTTAAAATCTTTATTAATTAAATGCGAAACTATAATTTTCGTATTTCTTCAATTTATCAATCAAAATCAGCCGAAACCCAAACAAAATTGGTATGACTGAATAGGTATTTTCAATACCTTCCAAACGAGCTGTCACTTGCCATAGGTTCCCATTTAAAATTATTGGTGACAGTGGCCTTGTGACGTCATTTATGACTATTGCGTCACCTGTTATGACCAGTTGAGAAGCCTACATCCGTTTATTTCCACCCTCCAAATTTCCTTATTATAAGTATACCCGTTCAAAAGATACGAGGGGAGGAGGGGACTTTTGACTAGCACTGTATATTGAGAAGTGGTGACACTCTTATCTTCGAAGAAAGGATCTCCATCAAATATGGATTCACATCCAGAAAAAAAAAATTCCATATGATCGATAGGTGAAAACCTACTACGAACGAACATATCGAGCAATTGCTTGGCCAAGCTTTTACCTCTACCAATTCAGATCGATTCATTTCAGCAGAAAACCACTGAAGTGCGTTGCTCCTTAAACAAATCAAATCAGTCGATTCAACTTATATCAACAATTTTCATTGATGAACGCGTCGGGCGTGAAAGAAAACCAACAAAGCAACATCCTCCTCGCTCCCAGTTCCCGAGCTAAACCGAACTCGCAGCACGAAAGACTGCATAAATACGGATTCCATGCCGCAAAGGCCAGTAAAACGCTCCGGAGTTTCCTGTGAACGCAACCGTTCGATTGAGTCCTTCAAAGGATGTCGCTCGCTCTATGATAATGTGTGCACGCCTACAGTTCGTGGATGGTGATGAAATATGAGTTTCCTGTGATTTCTTTATGACGAAAGTACGTACATGCTGGTTAATTGGATGATTTTATTCCTGTGTAACAAAAATTTTTGAAAGGGGTGGGTGATGCTTGACGAAACTATGAATTTCTGCGCTTTTCGGAATGATATGTGAAAGAATCCTCTGAGGAATATCATATTTCTATATGATGGTTCATAGGATTATCACTGTTAGTAGTCATCGTTTTCTAAATTTTATCAGTTGGAAATCTCAGCAGCAATGATTGTAAAGTATCAGAATTTTCATTGAAATGTGCACTTCATTATGCTATATTGAATGTCTATCCTATTTCACTATCGTTCCTAGATAATTTTTACGGGTGTGACAGCATAAACGTTTTTCCAGCAACGTCTGTTCATTCGTTATTCATGAAATTTGTTGGATTTCGAACTGAAAATGGTCATTGTTGGGAATGTTTTGATGAATGACTATATATTGGCACTTTCCCGATACGTTCGATAAAACGAATTAATTTGTGACCCTCTAGTTACCCAAATAATTCACCCCTAACTGAAGGTTTGGAGTAGTAATGGAATGAAGACATACTTGTTAGTTTTTCATGCTTGTACATTATTTTGAACTTGCTCTACATGCTACATACAGTGGAATAATTTGTTACCCTTTGCCCGTCCCTCTAGCAATCATTAAAATAAGAAATTGTTGTTGCTAGAGATTCTCTCAGTAAGAGAGCGTGTTTTGAGGCCTTTTTGACACGTCAAATAGCATGAAATGATTTGTATCCCCCAGATACTCCACCTTGCTACCCCAATATATGACCCCCAAATTGAAATATTCGCAAATGGAACGATTTGATCGGTGCTGGCGATTTTTTCGTACAAATACTCTATTGGAAAACTGCTGGACTCGCTCCATATGATGAAATAATTCGTGACTCAAAAACTACCCCAATATCTCACCTCCGAATATAAATATTCGCATATAGAACAAATCAGTCGCTGCTGGAGATTTGTTCATGCATTATGAGAAACTTGCTAGACACGCTCCATTTGATGGAATAACTTGTAACTCAAAAATCACCCCAATATCTTACCTCCAAATTGAAATATTCGTTTTTGGGATACAAATTATTCTGCTGTATGGAGCGTGTAGAATAGATTCTCATTAACGTGTAGGGCAAGTTCCAAGATATATATTTGCTTTGGAAATTAACCACCGATGATCAACTTGTTCTGGTTGCAAATACCTATTGAATTTGGGAGTGAGATATTGGGGTTGCTATGGAGTAACAAATTATCTGATGATATCGGTCGTATCGAGAAGATGAAAAAACTTCCAGAAATCCTGTAGCAATGGTTGATCTGATTATTTTTGCATTATTATAGGTTGAAGCCCATCTTGTAGGACAGTCTTTGAGTCACAAATTATTTCACCATATGAAACGTGTCAAGCAATTTCCATATGAAATATTGTCATGGAAAAATCACCAGCAAACAAATAATTTGTTCCATTTGCAAATAATTTGATTTGGGAGAGGAGACATTGGTGTACACATTACATTATTTCATCATATGGAGCGTGTCCAGCAATTCCCTTTTAATGTTTTCGCATGGAAAAATCGCCAGCAACCATTAATTTGTTCTATTGCGAATATTTTGATGTGGGGTTTCAGATATTGAGGTAATTTTCAGTTGAAAAATCAATTCATCAGGCAAGTTCCTAATTATGTATTTGCATGAGAAAATCGACAGCGACGATTAATATGTTCTATTTGCTAATATTCAAATTTGGAGATGATTATATGGAGCGGGTGGAGCAAGTTCCTCAAAATGTTTTTACATGAAAAAATCACATGGACCGTGTCTAGCAAGTTCCTAATAATGTATTTGCATTGAAAAATCACCAACAACTAATCGTTTTGACATTCCCAACGAACAAAGACCTAACTAATTTTTTATCATTTTTCAGGAGAGTCAAAATACTGGCATTTTTTTTTTAATTTTCATTGAAATTGTGTCCCTCTTTAGGGCTTTGGTATTATATTGGGGAACCTACATCTTTCCGGGCATTTCTAGGAAATACTAAATTATTCATAAATACACAGACAAGTGGAAATTGATGGAATACAACCTTGAGAATACTGATTTTTTACCGTCGTAACCGAGACATACGACTTTCTAACAGTATACATTATATTTTATTTCGAAGTCTTGTCGTATGGAAAGACGGATGGAATGAAACAAGCATTAAGTAAACAAAAACATCAACTTTTAATTTTTTTATTTCTTTATACCCAGTTAAGATATGAAATAGTCAATAAAGGGATGAAAAAAAAATTAACATAGTTTTTTCATATTTTTATCGTCAACAGAATCACTAGAAATTAATTTTATTAATAAGCTATATAAGACGGAATCCCTGACGTAATTTTTTATTGCCATTAATTATTACAAATTTACTCTGAATCTGACGAATACTGTATACCTTTGTCAGATAATTTAAAATTTCTGTATTAATTCTGATATAGCTCAGGTATTGCTTTTGAATAACAAAGACTCTTCAAATCTTTATATTTTCCTTCCGAAATTGGAAGTCAACCAGGGTATCAGTTGAACTGGCATATTCTTTTCAGACTTTTTTCGACTTTCCGGTCGTATGTGTATCCGTTCATTTTTCCAAATGAATGTAGTGGTTGATTTTTGATAGCAAGTCGTCATCAAGTTGTAGTAATTTAGGATTTTCTTTGGTAATATGCCTTGTTGGTACTAATTGTACATTAAGTTTTTGAAATTAATGATTTTATATTGATTTGATTCCGTTCCTAAATAAGGCTTTTCTGGTGATTTAGAACATCTTATAATCAATATCTATTGTTCAGGAACGTATACAATTTGATTTTTCACGTCTTCCAATCAACGCGTGCATTGAATTTCCTCCGTTCTGCGTATGACCTACCTCATAAAATATGTGAGTGATATTAATATTGATTGTTTCTGCAGCGTACGCATACATACAATTCCTATTTGGTCCGGCGCAATTATCTGAGTGGAAAAAAAAACTTCAAACCCCTGTTTTACTTTCATCCCAATGGAAAGGTACACTGCGCTATTGACTTTTTGGAAAAATTAAGAAAAACCCTTCATTCTCTCCTACGTCAAATGTTGTGAAGTTATATTGCCAGTATTCTTTCATAATAAATAATAAATAATAAATAACGAAACTCCGCACATTGGTGTCGAAAGAACTTTTTGTGAATCATAGCTCGCCAAAACAACATAATTACTTTGTTGAGCAAGTACCTTGTGCTGTGATTTCTGCTCTCTGACATCATATTTTGATGCTATATGAGGTGTGTAGCCTTCAAGCTTTGTTATCTCTTTCCATAGTAGATGCTCTGGTATATATGTCACATGTTGGACCCTGATACTTTTTAGGTCAAAGAAAGTCAATATTATATCCATTATAAAATATTTCTCGATATTGTATTATGGTCGCTCTGAGTTGCGGTTCATAGTTATTTTGAATAAGCCACTCTCTATATAGCACGTTTGATTTGGAAAATGTTAAATTCTTATCAATTTTTTTTTTCTGTTCTTGCTCTCACGTAGTGTGAATCGAAAAATGGAATTTGAGGAATTTGCATTCTTACAGTGGCTTTAACTCTTTCAGGAACTTGATTGTATGACGTCCACGTTTGTCGTCAAGTACCGCACAATCTGATTCTTGTGTATCAATCTATTTATATATAGTGACAATCCATTTGTCGTATATATCCAAGGTGTCACAGAACGTCTTCTACAGACCAACATTTTTTCTTTGTTAACATTGAAGAAGTATTTGTATGACCAATGACGTCTAGTGGTTTCAATTGTTGCTAATAAAACTTGTTTCTTGGTATGCTTTCGGCACCTCTACTTACAAACTGAACTTGCTCATTATGACCACCAGGGATCCAGAAATCTGTGATAATTTGTGTTCTGATTTGATCAGTTAGATTTTGGAAGCAAATTTTGGTGCAGATTTCTTTAACACCCGGTTTCATCTGTCTTCCCCTTATTCGTTTTCTCCGATGACTTATGAACTCTCGACCCAAATAATTTGTTTGTTTTTTCGATATTTGGGGATTTTTTTTCCGCTTCCGCTTTGGATTACTCTCATCAGTCATATTTATCTTTTTTCCGTTTATTCCTACTATGTGTACTACCAGAAAAAGAATAATTTCCGCAATCGAAGTCGTGCTGGTGCTATTTTCAGAATATATCTTGTCTGAACTGTTCAACTTCTTTTTACTTATGTTTTCGCGTACTTCTGCAAAAAAAAATTATAACTCAGTTCCCTTGGAAAAATATTTCGAAAATTTCAATTAAATTATTTGCATTTGATTCTTCCTGCTTTATTTTTCCAATATTTTCGGTAAGTAAACAGAAAAATTATTTGAAATCTAATATGTTAGTATCAGGCATATCGGTCTCACCACCACAATCAGGAGGCACCTATTCGGATACTTCTGGGAAAAAAGGTTATTTCAAGATTCCTTGTATACTGGATGCAAAATTCTGCTGGTGCGAGCTCGTAACTTTCGTTTGAATAATAACAAATCTTGACCATATCTTATAGACAGTGGCGCATTACTTGGAATAATTGATACCTGTTCATATCCATAAAGCTCCAATTCGGTAACAAAAGTCTCATAGTTGTTTACAAAACTATCCAGATCGTTGGGGATGTGGGGCAATTAGTCAACCTCAGAACCTACAAAGCATAACACACGAATTACTATACAATATTCATAAAACGTATACGTATGTTACAGTAGCAATAATATCGGCCCCTTGTTTTATCAGATCCGTTTCGAAAATATCTCAATCTCCAGTTGAAAAGATTGGATATCTAGGTATCGATGAAAACATTTTTTTCTACCGTTAGTTTGGATATTTTGGATAAGTGGGCAAACAAAATAAATGATGTATTTTACTAATTGCATTACGTGTTTCGTACGATTCATGTTGGCAAACACCAATTCAGTTTCAGACCAAGAAAATCAAAATTATAACAAAAAACATGCACAGTCAAAAAAAAAATGGAAACATCGAGCGATTGGAATAAACTGAAGCAGTAACTCAATAAGGGCGAGATAACTATTGAGCAATGGTTTCGAACAACAAGGTTGTATGTTGAATGTATGTATGTCTGCAACGCAATAATGATATTTTTGCGGAAAACAAGGACGTATCCCATCATGCGTCTTTTTTAAGGAAAATTACGAAAACAAATACAAATTTTAAAAGGCCCTCTTTATGTTAACACTTCATTTCTGTTGAAACAGAATATTCAAGTCGAAATACAACTTTTTCCAAGTAGGTTTTTTCGTAATTACTTAGTCTATAGTTACGTATTTTTTATCGCCAGTTTTTTACGCGAATACGCCTGTAACTATAACAAAAAATAGCTGTTATTTCAGTTACGGCTTCATTCGATGAAGGTTTCGATTTATTCCATTTGGCAATTTTCCAATCTGGGGTGAGATATTGGGGTAGTTTTTTGTTCCAAATTATTTCATCATATGGAGCGTGTCTGGCAAGTTCCTAAAGATGTATTCGCTTGAAAAATGCATTGAACCATACTTTTCTTTTGAAAAACCTCGAGCAACAACTGTTTCAACTATTTTTCATTTTCAAGCGTGCTAGAGAGGTGGTTGAGAGTTAGAAAATGAAATGCATTCATTTGCTTGTCCCTATGCGAAATCAGCCGTTGAAGAGTAGTAGGATTATCCTGTGGGCTAGAAACATCTAGTACGCTAAGAACCCATTTCGTTGTTTTCAACATAAATAATTTCGACACTTCTCCAGCTAGATACGTGATATCATTCACGTTATAAAAATTCGTTCATTAAAAAAAACATGGTAAATTTTACAAATACCGAATTAGCAGACATGCATTACTTGTATGGGTTTGCTGACTAGAATGCGACTGTATCAAGAGCGCTTCCCAAAAAGAATGGTTCCTGATGCTCGTAGGTTTTAAGCACTCACAGAAGGTTATGTGAAACATGAAGTTATGAGCCGAATCATCACTTGAAAGGAGCACATCGGACTGTTAGAACTCCAGCAATTGAGGTGGTTTCATAATTCAGTTGCCAATAATTTGAATATCGCCCATATTCTAGTAAGGAGGATTCTTAGTGATTATTTATTATTTCCCTATAACATTCAACCGATTCAGGCTCTACTTCTTCGAAATTTTTCATAACGAGTGAATTTCTGCCAATGGTTCCTCCAAAAAGTTACCGAAAATCCTTTATTTGACAAGGAAATTTTATTCATGGACGAAGCTAGTTTTACTTAATACGGGATCAGAAATTTTCGTAATAATCATTTTTGGGCCGAGGAAAATCCGCATGCAATCGTGGAATCTCATCACCAGGAGCAGTTGAGAATAATGTACAAGCATAATCACTCTTTTTTCAACCCCTCAGTGAAAAGTGAGATATAGGGGTAACTACGGGATACCAAATCAATTCGTGTCATCGAACGTGTCAAAGATGCCAAATAAAGTTATTCATAAAACATTTCCAAAAATGAGCATTTTCAGTTCGAAAACCAATGAACTTTATTATTGACAATGAAAAAACCATTGCTGCTGTCACACCTCTCTAATTATACTCTTTCAGTCACTCAAATAACAACAGTATATATTCTACTGTTCTTGCTTGAGTACGAATATCATATTGCGAGGGTACTCATAGTGGTGTTTTATATAATATGGAAGAAACACCCAGTTTTTATCAGAAGGATATGCTATAAAATATTTCCCTAAAAATGATATATAATGCGAAGAAATATTTTCGTTCGTGCGATTGGGGGGTTTGATTTGATTTTCCTGATGATTCCCCTCGCTATACGTACGCCTACCTCAGTGAGAAGTTTAAAAAAAAACTGATTCCTCCACTTCAGAAATTCGTGAACAATAACTGAACGGCAAAATGTTACTGTGCTGTCCAGTGAGTGAGCGTAAAAATGATCATTCCAGTTGAAATACGAAGCAATAATTATTTTACCCGATCTACACTGATAAACGATTTCATATTTCAACTGAACTGGAAGATGTTACTGTGCTGTCCAGTGAGTGAGCGTAAGAATAATCATTTCAGTTGAAATACGAAGCAATAATTATTTTTTCCGATCTATACTGATAAACGATTCCATATTTCACTAAATCAAATAATCTGAGTATAACTGGTAGGTTCCTTCCTTCTTCTCATTAATTTATATCATACTATTGCAACTAGTTTAGATAAGATTAAATGTTCTAATTAAAATGTGAATGTGAGTAAATGTATGGATGGTGGAATAATTCGATTCTTTCAACATGTCTTCAGGAAAAGTTGAAGACATATTGAAGTGAGACAATGGGCGGGAAAAGGAAATTTATAAAATAATGGCAACATTCCCGTTCAAGTCACAATCACAATCAACCGGAAACAGTTGAAATAAGTGTTTTTCACATTAAAACCTGTCATAGGGTATGATAGATTGATTTCTTTGATAATATAAACTAAATGTTCATAAAATCTGATGCCAAATCATCTTCGACTGAAACATAAACTTCAATCACTTTTTTTTGCCAGAGTTTGATTGGGATTGGGATCAGTGAAAGTAAAAAAAAACCTATTGTTTTCTTGCCGACGATTGGAATTAAAATAAATTCATCTTCAAGGCTCTGTAACAATGGTTTCTCATATAGCTGATGAGGTATAATAAAAGTAGAAAATAAATAATAGTTTAAAAAAACTGAAAAACACGCTTTTATAGAAAACCAGACAAAAAAATGGAAAACAAAAAAATTTCTTTAATTAAAAAAAAAGCGTGGGGTGCATGGTATCAATAACTATATAGTAGATTACACACCAAGGGCAGTAGAGTAAGAAATGTCTCAGATCACAGGTAAATTGTTGGCCGAGGCGATACCATGCATTTTTTTTAAATAAAATAAAATGTTTTCTTATTTTTAAATTTTTTTAGTCTTGTTTTCTATTAAAGCGTGTTATTTAGTTTTTTCAAACTATTATTCATTTCCTACTTCTTAGTGTGGTTTATTCATAAAAGCGTGTTTTTTTACTTTTTTTTAACTATTATTTTAATTATTTTTTTGCAAATTAAAAAATGGAATAATCTAATCAAAATAGGTAATCATAATCTCCGACCCCAAAAAACCCCACATACCAATTTTGAATAGAATCAGACTATAATCACAAAACTCGGCCACCATTTTGAAGCCGCCACCGTGAATTTTCCAATTTTCACAGAAGAATCATAATATTTGACCTCAAATACCCCCACATACCAATTTTGAATGGAATCAGACCATAATCACAAAACTCGTCAACCATTTTGAAGCCGCCATTTCGAATTTTTCCATTTTGAGATGAGAAACATAATCTCCGATCATGAAAACCCACAGATACCAATTCTGAAGCGAATCGGACCATAATCACAAAACTCGTACGCCATATTGGTGCCGCCATTTTGTTTTTTTTCCACACAAAAATTTCAATGATTTTTCGTCGAAAAAACTCGAAGACTCCATTCGTTTACGCTGTAATTTGATTTATTTCTTGTATTTTATTATACCTACATATGCTCTGTCGAAATAATTTGATTTGTTCCGCAATAAATAAATAAAAAAAATTGTTTGAAAAATAATTAGGGGCCTCCACTCCTTTGTTGCTCCAGGGCCTCCACACCTTTCAATCCGGCCCTGCTTTCTGCATTTGATTCCACGAAAATATAAACCATGTTGAGACGTAATAGATACACAAACAAAAATTCATAGGCACAATAGTAGATAAATTCTAACGGAACAACTGAACATTGAGGTAAAAGTCTAAGATTAGGAGAAGATTTGAGAATGAATAAAAACTATGCCAGTGTGTTTTTTATCCGTAAGAAAACAGGTATTTACGGCAATAATGATGATAGTAATGATAAATTATCTAGGAATGTAGTTAATTCAAATTGAAAAGCGCAGTATTCAGTCCATCGATGTCTCTTTTAACGTTGAAGCTGTCATGATGAAAAAGGAAACATTCTCAATCGAATAGAAAAATTATACTAAAATTTAAGAATTCACGATAAAAATTGGGTAACCTTGAATAGTGACTAGAGTTTATCTTTGAGTCGCAGATGATTCCACATCTGATGAAATGAAAACTCTGTTCATATTTTCAAACAAATCAATTGAGAATTTGGATCGTTTGATAATTTGGATCGTATCACTTGAAAATTTTTTGGAAAGATATGGTTGAACATCATGAATAACTGTGGTTGTGAAATTGAATTTATGATTATTTTCTCTGGCGTGTTCAACTAAAGCTGTAGGATTGATGATGTTGATTTTTTTTAGGATCCTCTCATGTTCAGATATTCGTTTTTCCAGGTATCTACCAGTTTTTCTCATATGGCAGTCAATACAGTTATCACAATCAATTTTATCTATATCATTGGAGTTTTTTCTTTAAGTCGCCAAAAAAAGCGTTTTCCGATAATGTGTTTTAAAAGCAATTTTGATTTGTTCGTCATTCAAAACTATTATATTTTATTATTGTTGTTGTTGAATTATTTCTTGCGATGGATGGTTTGTTTTCCTGAGTACTTCTATTGACTAATGATAATGGGTAATTAATTATTCTTTACTAGGTATGCTGCTGCGGGAGTCACTTTCGAACGCAATATCACCTCCACTTGGGTAATGTTCCGATCACGTTGAAGTAGATTTGAAACAAAAGGGAGCAATTAGCACTGATAATGCCGGAGTATATTTTCAACTGTCCAAAAACTGTATTTTGCTGTTCTCCCGACGACAAATACGAGGGTCTTGAGATTTTTGTGATTGATACAGCGGGTGAATGAGTGTACAAGGAAAGCCGATAAAATAATAATAGCTGATGGATACGCACTATGAATGTATTTTTTTGATAAGTTGATATGAAATACGAAAAATTAATTTTTATCTCAATAATAAACGAAGAAAGTCATACACAAGAGCGTGTGGACCGACAATACCAATGCTATCAAAATAAATCAGTCACTGTCAGATGACGTCCAAGTCAACATTCATTTAGGAAACACTTTCTTAGAAGGTATTCGAAGAAAAGTAGAAACACATAGTTTTTTCGCGTGTAGGTATGTTTGTAATACCTAACTCGATATATAATCTGGTTGTATCGTGATTGATATTTGGAGTATACTTCGATATTTTTCCGCCAATATTGTTGCAGAAATTGTGGAATTTCTACGAAAATATTGACACGAAAATATCAAAGTATACTCACCAAGTATCCAACGCTTGTAATTTGCAATTTGCCAGCCTATTTTTCAGTTTTCTCCATACTGAGAACACAAGTTATGTTCTGGATTATTCACCTTTCAGACTCTGTTTCACTCCAGCTGTGGGAGTTGTGAAGTTGGGTCTAGTTCCCATCAGACTTTTATCACACCTCTTATCCCCCAGTTGCGGTTCAACTGAGCCATGGTGGACAAGGATTTTCATTTTTATTCTTATCAATATATTCAAATTTATCGTCCATGGACCTCACCAGAATCATTCAATTGTTTGTTTTGATCAGGACAGATCTAATTAGACTTCTCCTTTGAAATTATATTCAATTACGATGACTTTAATGTGAGAATTGAAGAGTCTTGTCTGGTCTTCCTTGGTATACTGGAACATATATTTGACAGATCACAGTCCTCATTGAATTGATCATCTTCTAGCGTGTTTCCGTATGACAGGGATATTTCTTTCTTGATTCTGATATCTCCATGGTTCTGTGTTTCCATGTCAATCTACTCCATCGTTCACTTGTCAATCTTGGCACTTGGGTCAACTATCATACCAATACAATGGCTTTTAAAAAGATAATGAAAATGTAAATCTCAATTCTCATCCCGGCCTAGGTTATGTTTTATAACATATTTGTCACGTAAAATTATACAACATTCATTGATCGTGAGATATTTCATGGTCTTTTTGGCTTTCCGTACACCTGACGTATAAGTAACCCCAATTTTAAAATATGTCAACTTTCTTTCTTAAAAAACTTTTCAGTTCTCTATCAATATTACTTACTTTTTACGCACTGATGATGACCTAAGGGTCAAAAGAGCTTTGCTACGATTTTAATAAATAATTTTATGCTCGAAATACAATTTTCTTTCATCGCTTATAATCTTTGACAGTACCCGCCGGTCAGGTTTCCGGCAATTGTCTCGTAGTATAAATTAGTTTCTACTATAATTACTCATTTGTACGGTTAGAAACTTGGATGAATATTCGTAAGTAATTGCACAAGTGCATCAAAATTACTGATAATTTTGCATGACAGCGTGTTGTCAAAAAACTGCATGAGTTCATTTTCATGAAATGACCGAATGCAGTTCTTCGAAGACAACACGCTGGAATTCGAAATGATTCTGTTATTTTAATGCACAAGTGTAATTCGGGGAAATATTTTCTGAATAAACTGCCAACTTGTCAAACTGATGTTATTAATTTATAAATTCTCAGCTTGTCATCAATAAACATCCCGTAACTGGAAAAAAGAAGAGACGCAGAAATACGTTTGTTTCAATATTTTTCATTTATATATTATGGAAGTTCACGTAAAAATATAATTAAACTATTAATTCAAGGTTAAGATAAATAAAGTTGCAGGAAGTGTAGTGAAATACACAATTATTATATGTATTCTGGTCAGACAATGCAGCTATCGGTGCATTAACGGCTGAAAGGGATGTTAGAGAATGCTGTGCCTGTGCTACGTCATTGCCACGCATTTTTTTGACTATTTCTTCATGGTGACCTCCATCCATTTGAAAATATGACGCTATTGATTTTGAATTTGCATGGCCCGTGATTTTCATGAGATGCTGCTCGCCCACCCCCTTTTTTGCGAGATTGGAGACGGCCATAGCTCGTAACGAATGATAAGCAAGCTTGATATCTTCTGTATTCAAACCAGACGCTTTGACTTGTAGAACAGTTCATTTCTAACTGTATTTTGTCCAGCAGGAATATCCTCATACTATTCTCTGTTCAATTTTCAAGCGGGACTTACAGTGAGAAAGAGTCGTTTTGTTTTTATTCCAACCCGCTTGTCTAGGAATTTTTTGAACAGTAGAATTGGACACAAATCGGATTGATTCCATTTTTTATCAGCCATTTCAATGAAGCGCATGGTTTTTTCCTCCTTGCGTCGTCTTAGTAAACAAGATCGTGTTTTTTCACCTACGTTATTTCCTTCTTCTTTAAAGTACGAAGTTGGCACTTTGGCCTTCTCCACCCGCCAAGCTTATTCAGAAAAAAAAAACAAAAAATATCTTCTTCTGCAAACCATCTGGGGTGTTTTCGTCACAACCACGAATTCATCGTACTTCAGAAAAACTTACTTTTCTTTCTCTTCTCTGGATCTGTTTGTAGTTGTTTCATTCCGGCATTTCTTGCATCTCTGGCTGATTTGAACTCATATTAGTGAAAGGGTTGAAATTGACGTTGTATTCAGTGAAATATTTTTCCATCAGTAATTTAGCGGTTACGTTCCAAATCGTTTTAACAGTAAATTCTTCCCACTCATCGCCATTCTGCTTACGTATATTGCATGCCCAGTCCGTTAATATTTTTGCCACAACATTAATTTGAGGTTTTTCATCCAAAGTATGGTTCTTCTCAGCACAGAAGCTCATAAACTGACGCCACACTTATTTTCTGTTCTGTTTTGTGTTATTTGGTTCGTTTTCCAACACATTTTCTTCAATAGCTTGCAATGAAGCCCGACCGAAACGGGACATTTTCAATAAATAATATTTCTGATATTAATTCTCAAACTGACGTTACTTATAAATTGTCGCTGTTTCATCAAAGTGTACAATGAAATTGCCATAGATATGAACTGTGCAATAATCGGTCTACAGTGCAAATATCGCAGGGCTCTTTTGCTTTCTACAATGCAATGGACCTTTTTATGCACTATGTGAAAACACTCTAATTAGAAAGTATATGTGCTAACATCACTTGGGATTTTTTATTTTATTTTTCTGATGGGTAGTTTTTCCATAATCCGGAAAAAAGTGGTTTCGTGACGTCACGTTCACTAAAAGTTGATTTGGCATCGTTGTATGAGTTGCGAATCATGGAATTGTGACGTAATGACATTTGTTATTTGATACTTTGATAGGTTCGTTCGTTTGCTTCACGGAATAGAATATTATCAATCGTTTTTCTCTCTTCAGCTCTTTTTCTTGCATATATCTGATACGACTGATACGAGACACTAGATATGCAGAGAACTGCTGCAAATGAACAAACTCGCCATGAATGTTTGGTATTGAAAAATTTCAGAAATTATTTTCTAATTTTAATAACTATGAAAATGTCTAAAAAGTGTTATGTGCACGGTTGTCTGAACACCAGTGAAAGTGAATCAAACTTTTGTAAAAAGCGGAAATATATGCTTTTGTGCAGAACATTTCCAGGTGAGTACATCAAGGACCGATCTTTAATTTCACTCAATGCAAGTTTGCAAAATCATCGATCAGTACTGTATTTTATATCCAGTCCTATAAACATATTGTTCTTTGGTTCCAGCTGAAAGAAGATACTACGAATTAGGAATATGCTAGAACAAGGGGATCCAAATTTATGTTGAAGCAAGATGTCTGTCCACATATCAACCTGAAATGACATTGGTCTGACAATGTTTCATCATAAGTATATGATCTACCAACGATGAAGAAACCCAAACCAAATGAAAACATCACTCCTTCAGCTAGTAAAACTGTGTTGAGTGACATTACATCCATGGGAAATATTTACTCAAGAGTTTCTGAATAGTTCTTCTCCTAGCAGTAGCCAAGCTAGTACATTATCCGATTCACCAAAATAACACCACCAAAAAAAATTCTGAGTATATTCCTAGTCAGTCTTCATCCGATCCTGATTGTGAAAATTTCGAAGGACAGCAGCGCCAGCGCCTATCTATTGCACTTATAGAAAAGAAGAGTAATATTATTTGGGGCTCCCTGAAAATGTTTACCACATTGTGAAATACATTACCAAAATTGAGTAAATCAAATATATGGATGTTCTGATAAGTTTAAAAAAGATACGGGTTGGAAATGTATACTATTGCGACTGACGATATAGTAACAATTTTCAAAATTTCAATATTCTTCTTAAAAAACTTTTCAGTTTTATAATATTATATATTGGCACTGAATATCTTAAGGAAAGAAACTTTGCAATCTTTCAATATATAATTATGCTAATCAATTCTTTCTGGTTTGAAACCTTTGATCCTGTTCGTCTGTCCATGCATTGTCCAGAATAGAAATATTTCCAAATACTAGTATAAACTTTTTCAATATTCAGTATTCAAAGGCACAAAAACTGAAATTTTGAGATACGGTGGACGAATGCATTTTCGAAACAACCCCTTTTGGAATTAGAATAATTTTTTATTTTAATGACTTGAATTCGGAAATTTTTTGAATAACTGAATTGTCAAGTGATGTATTAATTTTAAATTTCAGTTGTCATCATTCTCTTAAGGGAATGCAAATACTTCAGAAATATTTTTTTATTTTCTTATATTTGGAAGTTCAGGTAAAAATATTCTTTAATTCAATTAGAAAATGAAGTCGATGTGTGTAAATAACAATGATTAGTATCCTGGTCAACAAAGATGTGATTGGGTGAAATAGATGTTAGAAATTTCCTTCAAAATTTACGAATTTTATAAACTATTCTTCATGGTGACTATTCATTTAAATTATTACATTATTTTTCGAATTTCAAGCCCCTGATTAAATAGTTTGACTCCCATCCTTGGAAGGAGACACTACTCGTACCGAATGTAAGAATTTATATTTATTATTCAAACCAGACAGCCTACTTGTAATTCATTGTAATGATTTTGAAGGATTATATCCTCAAACTATCTCTGCTTCAATTTAAGCGGACTTACGTTAGAAAGTTTGTTTTATTCATCGTTCTTAGGATTCTTGTACTAGAATTCCATAATCGGATATTCATTGTTTTCCCTAGTCATGAATGCTTAGGTTTTATTCCTTAGCTTCTTAGGAACTGCAAACAAAGCATTTCATAATTTCCTTCTCTTGTACGAAGTTCGAACTCTGCTTTCACAAGCCTTGTTCATTAGAAAACAAAATCGTTTAGAATCTGGGGAAATTATGTTCAAAAAAACATAAACATTAACCTCAAAATGTCACTTTTTTATGCTTCTTTGAATCTTTTGAGTGTTTCATCGGATTCGCATCTTCTGATCAAAAAGGAAGGCGTTGAAATTGAGTGTTTATAAATACAAGAAAGCGTTGTTCAAATGGTTTTAACAGTTAATGTCTTCAATACATGTTCTCTTAGTATATCAATGGTTTTAAATATCAAACATTAATTGAGGTTTTTCACCCAAGTATGTTTTCTGAACGGAATTAAAATGAGACATTTATTTTCTGATCGATTGTGACTGTCAGTTTTACACTTTGGAAAACGCAAATTTTCGAAATAAAAATATTTTGTATAAATTCTAAAGATCAAATTGACGTTTTCATATGAAATATAATCGACCTATATAAGTTTTGAAATTTTTTTTTCGTAAATGTAAAGATCCATTATCGCTGTAACTTTGCGATTATTGCACTCCATTTACATGGGATTTTTGACAGGAGGGAAATATTTTCTATAATGCATGGTGGATCCTCTATCGGATTAGTTTTAATAGCCATATTGGTAGTCAACCTCAAACGATAGTCTGAGAATTCAAAATATTTCTAAGTTATTCGTTTTTTCTTTCCGAATCAATTTTTGTGAACCTGTATAGACAATAATTTTATGAGTATGACATAGGTAGTCTATGAACTCTTTCTCCATATTTATGATACTTATTGAGAATATATCACCTAAAAATCATGTCCAGAGTATGCTCTCATCTATAAAGACTCCGGTAGTGGAGTTAAAGTTGAGACTTGTTGGATATTGGCAAGGGTGAGTTTTTGAGAGAATCATTTCGATATAGTGGATCATTATTATCGGCATCTCCATTACTGGTAAAAAAAATAGAAATAGATTCAAAGAGATATGTGGTCATAAACATGTGATGAATCCATTATATGAGCTTTTGCCCAAAATAAAGTAATAGAACTAGAGTATCCCCTTCCATCACAACCGCAGTCACTAACTCCAACTTTATCAGTTTCACTTGAATTATCAGAATAAATGAAAGATTATAGTCTTTATCTGCGATATGATAGTCATTATCGAACGGGTGCCCTTCACTTCTACTAGTTTCTTCTTCTCCTTCTTTCCTTAGGTAACTACTTCCGAATACGGAATGATTTTCATGTGTACAATTCTGCAAGGGACCCCATTTCCTTCAACTGTTTCATAATGGTCGAGGACAGTATTATTCGGTACGTTTGCTAGAGAATGCTCGAATAATATATAGATGAACTCTCAATTGACTCTTAGTAATAAACTAATTCTGGTAGGGTTCCGAGAACAACCTATTAGTTTTTTCGGAAAGTATATTCCTTAAGTGTGAGAGGCCCACTTTCTTCGGGGATGTCTGCAGACACGTACGCTTCTTCAAAATATGCAGTGAAATGTATGATTGAAGAATCTCCGGTTATTTTATTATATTCAGAAAAGGGCTTGGAAGTTTCAGACGAAGAGATTTTTAACAAGAGAAAAATACTTTCCGAAATATTATCGAGTGAAATGTTATGTTTGAAAGGGTTTTATTTAACTTTTTTACAGGACAATGCCAAATAAAAACTCAAATGATTTTTCGTCCGAACCTTACAATGCATATGAAGCTTACAATAGGACACTTAGTTCCGAAAAAAAAATTAGGACATATTTTGCAAAATTATATTTATTCAAACGATAATATTCAGGCAAATTATTCAACACAGAATATTGCTAGTTGCCAAAATAAAGGGTCGATGGAATATTCAGAGGAAGTTTGTGCTACTATGAAGCGGCGCACAAATACAAATTTCAATATATCTTCAAAATAATTTCGAGGGATTATTCGAAAATTATAGGGTTTATTTTTTGACATTTCCATAGACCAATGGGAATTCCAAGTTAAATCATTCATGTACGTTTTGGCCAATCAAAACATTATTATTGTTGGAATATTCTACCTAGAAAATTGCCGCGGGAATAGATTATATTATCTTGTTCTTATTGTCTGACCACCTATATTCTGAATTTGCTGTCTGTCATCCATTCGCATGTGAAGTGAGACATAAATCAAAACCGGTTTAGTACATTGGATCACTTTGCGAGAAAAAGTGTTTATGATATCCTTACAGCAAAAAATAATCTATAGAATACCACACGAGAGTTTAATGAAGTAGAAAATAATTCTCCAGATTCCTTTCTCAAACTTGTTCTCGTGTCTTTTCCCTGGCGAACAGTTTTAGAAAATATGTCGAATTATTTTCACCTTATTCTCACTCTCTTGTGATATTACAACTGAAAATATGACTGGATATTTCAAATTGAATCGTACCGAGACCGGATCGGACTGTGACAGAAACAAAATAGACAGATAACTAGATTCTTCCTTTGCGTGGCATTGCAAGGCATGCCAGGTAAGTGAATATATAAAAATGCAGAATATTTACCGAGACAATTTATTCGTGATTTCAATAAAAATCAATTCATGGATTATTAAATGAATAACTAAAACTTTTTATCTCTGAGGGGCATATTCCTTATTTTTCTATGATCAACCAGTTCCCTTATTGAATAGTGGTCAAAGAAAACTTGTTAGAGACCCTGCATATTATTTTTTTTAAACTGTTCGTCATTTTCAATTTTGATTTCCTTGAAAGTCCAAACTCTGAAGATACAATTTGCATATCCAGTTATATGCAGCTGGCCTTTCATTTGATGATACCATTTGTGACTCGTATTGATAACTCCTGTTTTTTTTCTCCAACAGGTAATCTAACCATTTGCGATTCCTTCTTGAGGAGTCATCCATTTTGCCGACTATGGACATTTCACCTCTATAATGGCAATACCTTCTTGCAAGATTCAATCTGGTGAAGCGCCAAGGAGTTGTTGATCTTTATCAATGTAAAGACCACATTTTACTTCAATTTTTTTACTTCTTTTTACATTGCCTCAAGCGTCCTTCCTTCGTTTCGCTTTCCAAGCATTATTGCTGGAGTGGATAGGTACTTGGGATAAATTATTTGTTCTACCAATCCTTCCTGGATGTTTTGGAAACATTTTGCTGATACTTCCAAAATTTGATGCAGTTATGTTTTTTCCCCTTTCGTCACGCCATAATTTCCATCCACTTCAGGCTGTAGTGAGGATTTTATTTTTTCCAGCTCTTCGACAGTTATTTTGAGATTTGCAACAATGTACTCTTCTTCACATACTCCTATATCATCTATATCTGTTTTTTTGCAACGCGCGACGTCTGTGTTTCTCCTATTTTTTTTTGTTAGTGAAGGCATTCTAACTTTTTGCACCTGCGATATGATGGACACAAAATGTTTTCCATCTATGCATAACAAATGATGGAATTGAATTGTTCAACAGTATCGTAACGACATTATATAATTAAATTTTGAATGTGTAGCGAGATATTTGAATGTAATCATCATTTTTTCGTATATAGCTAAAACTAAACAATGATTTAGCATACAATTCACATACAAATACATTTTTACAAGTTTTTATTCGAATTTTCCTTGTTTGATGGTTTCTCAATCTGTTTATTCATCTGTTTATCTGATGTATGAGGTGAAATTTCCCAAGTGAAATTTGACCCTTTTCTAGTAGTCCGATTGATTTGAAATTATTGTTAGAAAAAACAAAATGGTGGACGAGATTTGTGATTATGGTACGATTCTATTGAAATTGGTATATGGAATTTTTGGAGTCGGAGACCATGATTTCATTGTCAAAATTCATAAATTCAAGACGGCGACTCCAAGATAGCGACTAGTTTTGTGATTATGACCTGCTTCTGTTCAAAATTGGTATAAGGGGGTTCTTGGGGTCGGATATTATCAATTGTTGCCAAAACTCATGATATGACCCATTTAATGAATTAGAACAAAAAAAAAAAATAAAGACATGCTTTTATACAAATGCACTGAAAAAGGCCAAAATTGAGAGGAATATGTATTTTTGAAGTTTTTCTATAATTGCACTGAAACAATATAATTTTTGTAAATGATTGACTTTAGTTAGTATGTGAGTAACAGATTCGAGAGCTTGGCGCCAATACATAGCTATTCTTGTGCGACAAGAAATATGTTTAAATTTATTTTTTTCTTTGTATTTGTGTGAAAGCTTGTCTAATTTTTTTTTATCACTTCCATTTGATATAAATCTTCCGAATAATTGTTCAGCTGATCTTGATTATATAGATATAGATATAAACGGACTTCACTGACGTGTGAGCTTCATATCAGTAATTATTGAGTGCTCATTCGACTTTTCTTGGCAGAAGTATGGTGAACAATTTTTGTGTTCTCCTAAAATATGACTGGTCTCATTCATTATGTCTTTTCTTGAATTTTCATTTTTTTTTTTACCTTTATTCGAAAGCCTTCGTTCCATCAGAAGGATGTTTGTAATTTCTGGGGTATATTTTTGGGGTATATTCCATATATATTATACTGATGAAACAATTGTTAGTACACCATGACTTTTTTTCTTGAAACTGCCGGGCCAGTATATTCGTTCTTACAAATATCTGCCAACTTATTGATATAATTCCTTAGGAAATGGTTTCTACATTCATTTTTTTCCACTGTTATGTTGAATTCTGCATAAGGACCGCGTTCCAATAATTTTTGGTAACAGAAGCTGTCTCCATCCGCAATCATTGTTTCAAAAATTACTCCATGTTTTTCCAATATCTATTGAAATGCTGTTGCAATCATAGCGATTAGGCTTTCGATGACTTCCTTTATATTTGTGTGTTTTACAAACAACGCAAAATCTATTTCTGATACCAATGCTCACAATTTCATTTATTTTTGCACCAATCTCCACCACATCCGGATAATCATTCATAGTTCCTTTTATAAGACCTTTTGGCCCAAAATTCATCGCAATTCACGGTAATGAATGGAATTCCATTTATAATATTTCCAGAATCGGAAGCCTGAATAACTATGTCGTTTGAAAATTTATACTACATAAAATTTATAATAAAAATAATAATGCTTGTTACCTCTTCCTTCCATCCCGCCTGACCCGTTCACCCCTGAGAAATTATTGGTAGATGACCTGCAACTGTTGAGCAGTTCAAATATTTTTTAATTCACAACCATGTATGTAATGTTGACATTTCATACTTTTTAAAATTTTGAAAGAAATAAATTCCTAACTTTAACATTTATCCAGGTGAGAAGTGACATTTACCCGGGGGAAATCTGGAAGGTGACATTTACGTGGATGAAAAGTAATCAGTTTCCACCCAGTTAATATCAATGAGATACTTTGAGCATCATACCGGTATTTGTAGCAACTAGCGTTAAAACATACGTAGCATATGTCATTCTCACTGGAAAGATATGGTTGTAAATGAAATAGTATAATAATATAATAACAATTATTCACCATAAAATAGAACTTACAATGTTCATAGTTGATGAAGGGTATTTCTACGATAGTGCTTTTGGTCAGTTGGCAAATGAATAGAGAGAACCCACAAAGGCTCAGCCTGTGCGTGGGTATCAAAAGTGTTGGTGTCTTTAACTTATCGCCTTCGATGCTAACTTTTTTAATAACTATAATCAAGAGTAAAATATGAGGGAATTTGCTGTCTGTCATCCATTCGCATGTGAAGTGAGACATAAATCCAAACCGGTTTAGTACATTGGATCACTGTGCGAGAAAAAGTGTTTATGATATCCTTACAGCAAAAAATAATCTATAGAATACCACACGAGAGTTTAATGAAGTAGAAAATAATTCTCCAGATTCCTTTCTCAAACTTGTTCTCGTGTCTTTTCCCTGGAAAACAGTTTAAGAAAATATGTTGAATTATTTTCACCTTATTCTCACTCTCTTGTGATATTACAACTGGAAATATGACTGGATATTTCAAATTGAATCATACCGAGACCAGATCGGACTGTGACAGAAACAAAATAGACAGATAACTAGATTCTTCCTTTGCGTGGCATTGCAAGGCATGCCAGGTAAGTGAATATATGAAAATACAGAATAGTTCCCGAAACAGTTCATTCGTGATTTCAATAAAAATCAGTTCATGGATTATTAAATAAATAACTAAAACTTTCTATCTCTGAGGGGCATATTCCTCATTTTTCTATGATCAACCAGTTCCCTTATTGAATAGTGGTCAAAGAAAACTTGTTAGAGACCCTGCATATTATTTTCAAAAAACTGTTCGTCAGTTTCAATTTTGATTTCCTTGAAAGTCCAAACTCTGAAGATACAGTTTGCATATCCAGTTATATGCAGCTGGCCTTTCATTTGATGATACCATTTGTGACTCGTATTGATAACTCCTGTTTTTTTTTTCTCCAACAGGTAATCTAACCATTTGCGATTCCTTTTGAGGAGTCATCGATTTTGCCGACTATGGACATTTCACCTCGATAATGGCAATACCTTCTTGCAAGATTCAATCTGGTGAAGCGCCAAGGAATTGTTGATCTTTATCAATGTAAAGACCACATTTTACTTCAATTTTTTTACTTCTTTTTACATTGCCTCAAGCGCCCTTCCTTCGTTTCGCTTTCCAAGCATTATTGCTGGAGTAGATAGGTACTTGGGATAAATTATTTGTTCTACCAATCGCTTCCTGGATGTTTTGGGCAACATTTTGCTGATACTTCCAAAATTTGATGCAGTTATGTTTTTTCCCCTCTTGTCACGCCATACTTTCCATCCACTTCAGGCTGTAGAGAGGATTTTTATTTTTTCCAGCTCTTCGACAGTTATTTTGAGATTTGCAACAATGTACTCTTCTTCACATACTCCTATATCATCTATATCTGTTTTTTTGCAACGCGCGGCGTTTGTGTTTCTCCTATTTTTTCTTGTTAGTGGAGGCATTCTAACTTTTTGCACCTGCGATATGATGGACACAAAATGTTTTCCATCTATGCATAACAAATGATGGAATTGAATTGTTCAACAGTATTCGTAACGACATTATATAATTAAATTTTTGAATGTGTAGCGAGATATTTGAATGTAATCATCATTTTTTCGTATATAGCTAAAACTAAACAATGATTTAGCATACAATTCACATACAAATACATTTTTACAAGTTTTTATTCGAATTTTCCTTGTTTGATGGTTTCTCAATCTGTTTATTCATCTGTTTATCTGATGTATGAGGTGAAATTTCACAAGTGAAATTTGACCCCTTTCTAGTAGTCCGATTGATTTGAAATTTTTGTTAGAAAAAACAAAATGGTGGACGAGATTTGTGATTATGGTCCGATTCTATTAAAATTGGTATATGGGTTTTTTGGAGTCGGAGACCATGATTTCATTGTCAAAATTCATAAATTCAAGATGGCGACTCCAAGATAGCGACTAGTTTTGTGATTATGACCTGCTTCTGTTCAAAATTGGTACCTATAAGGGGGTTCTTGGGGTCGGATATTATCAATTGTTGCCAAAACTCATGATATGACCCATTTAATGAATTAGAACAAAAAAAAAATTAAAGACATGCTTTTATACAAATGCACTAGAAAAGGCCAAAATTGAGAGGAATATGTATTTTTGAAGTTTTTCTATAATTGCACTGAAACAATATAATTTTTGTAAATGATTGACTTTAGTTAGTATGTGAGTAACAGATTCAAGAGCTTGGAGCCAATACATAGCTATTCTTGTGCGACAAGAAAAATTTTTAAATTTATTTTTTTCATTTTATTTGTGTGAAAGCTTGTCTCATTTTTTTTTATCACTTCCATTTAATATAAATCTTCCGAATAATTGTTCAGCTGATCTTAATTATACACATATAGATATAAACGGACTTATGACGTGTGAGCTTCATATCAGTTATTATTGAGTGCTCATTCGACTTTTCTTGGCAGAAGTATGGTGAACAATTTTTGTGTTCTTCTAAAATATGACTGGTCTCATTCATTATGTCTTTTCTTGAATTTTCATTTTTATTTTTCTTTTTACCTTTATTCGAAAGCCTTCGTTCCAACAAAAGGATGTTTGTAATTTCTGGGGTATATTTCTGGGGTATATTCCATATACTTTAATACTGATGAAATAATTGTTAGTACACCTTGACTTTTTTTCTCAAAACTGCCGGGCCAGTATATTTGTTCTTACAAATATCTGCCAAATTATTGATATAATTCCTTAGGAAATAGTTTCTACATTAATTTTTTTTCCACTGTTATGTTGACTTCTGCATAAGAACCGCGTTCCAATAATTTTTGGTAACAGAAGCTGTCTCCATCCGCAATTATTGTTTCAAAAATTACTCCATGCTTTTCCAATATTTATTGAAATGCTGTTGCAATCATAGCGATTAGGCTTTCGATGACTTCCTTTATATTTGTGTGTTTCACAAACAACGCAAAATCTATTTCTAATACCAATGCTCACAATTTCATTTATTTTTGCACCAATCTCCACACCACATCCGGATAATCATTTAAAGTTCCTTTTATAAGACCTTTCGGCCCAAAATTTATCGCATTTCACGGTAATGAATGGAATTCGATTTATAATATTTCAGAATCGAAAGCCTAAATAACTTGTCGTTTGAAAATTTATACTACATAACACTTATAATAAAAATAATAATAATGCTTGTTACCTTTTTCTTTCCTCCCGCCTGACCCGTTCACCCCTGAGAAATTATTGGTAGATGACCTGCCACTGTTGAGCAGTTCAAATATTTTTTAATTCACAACCATGTATGTAATGTTGACATTTCATACTTTTTAAAAGTTTGAAAGAAATAAATTCCTAACTTTAACATTTATCCAGGTGAGAAGTGACATTTACCCGGGGGAAATCTGGAAGGTGACATTTACGTGGATGAAAAGTAATCAGTTTCCACCCAGTTAATATCAATGAGATACTTTGAGCATCATACCGGTATTTGTAGCAACTAGCGTTAAAACATACGTAGCATATGTCATTCTCACTGGAAAGATATGGTTGTAAATGAAATAGTATAATAATATAATAACAATTATTCACCATAAAATAAAACTTACAATGTTCATAGTTGATGAAGGGTATTTCTACGATAGTGCTTTTGGTCAGTTGGCAAATGAATAGAGAGAACCCACAAAGGCTCAGCCTGTGCGTGGGTATCAAAAGTGTTGGTGTCTTTAACTTATCGCCTTCGATGCTAACTTTTTTAATAACTATAATCAAGAGTAAAATATGAGGGAAAAAAAAACATATACATATATATACATACATTCACATACAAACATACATACTCACATACGCATATACATAATACATATGCACACATCCCCACATGTACATACAATTTACTCAATAATACATTTTGCCTAATTATGCAATTTAATATTTTTAATCAATTATTTTTCATATCGACTCAGTGATAAATATTTGTACTAGGAGTATGTGACAACCATTTTTTGATTCTAGATTTGAAGAGAGTAAGGGATTTCAGAGTTTTGAAATGAGCGGGTATGACATTATATAATTTTGGAGCCAGATAATTATAGCTACGTTGTCCAATAGTTTTTGACATTTTTGGTACATCAATCGAGTATATTTCCATATCGTGTATGATGTGAATGATCATTAGTTCAAGGCCCCTCCGGATTTTTCCGTTGATGTAACAGCAATATCAGAGCAAAGATTTGTCGGATGTCCATCAGTTCAGTGTATAGATCGTCGCTTGGTTATATATAGCGTTTATTCATAATGATCTTAACAATCCACTTCTGAAGTGTCTCTCAGTTCTCCAGGTAGTGGTTGGTGACCCCTTTCCATGCGATAATACCATACAGCAGATGTGTTTGTACCAGAGCATGGTATACAATTTTGAGGTGCTTCGGGCCAAGGATGTTTTTCAAATAGTCGAATTCAAATACCAAGCAAGTATCTCAGTTTTTTTGTCAGATTTTTAATATGGATGTTCCACTTCAAGTTGCTGTCAAGCATTATACCTAGATATTCTACTGTGCTGGAAGATTTGAACTAATCTATATCATCTGAAATCCTGACATCTATGAAATAATAGTAAGGGAGATTCGGTTCAAAGCTTGTGGAAGTTGTGTTTACTACTGAACTATTCCATAATTATGGGAAATGAAGATGTTACTTGTTCTTTCAGAACCTCCCAATTCCTTCCTTTGGAGAAGAATATGGTGTCATCGGCAAAGCATGTTATTTCAGCAGGAATGGATAGGTCAAATATTGAGATAATATACAGAATGAACAATGTTAGAACGAGCACTGTCCCCTGGAAGACCCCATAATTCACAGTTCTGTTTGTACGCATTTTATATTAATGATAACGCATTGTTCTTGGTCATTAAGATAGCTTTCCATCAATCATAGTTTAGTTCCCCTGAATCCGATGTTCTCTAGGGTTTCTAGCAAATCTGGATGGCTGACGGTATCAAACGCTTTTGCGAGATCAACGAAAAGACATATGGCGGGATCTTTCGAATCCAAAGCATTGTGCAACTTTTCTATCAAATCCGCTTCACCGTCCTGATTTGATCTGCCATTCATGAACACATATTTTTTCTCTGAAACCAAGTTTTTATGTTTGGTATAGTCCAATTTTCGTGTTTAAATAATTCCACCAAGGATTCTATAAATATTTGAGAGGATCGATCTGCGATTTTTAGGGATTCCGGGAATATTCCAGTCCCGAAATATTTATCAATTATATAGGTGAGGAGTTTAACAAGACTGTCAGCACATTCCTTGATTGTGTTCATTCCAATTTTATCCATCCCTCGTGACTTGTTCGGTTTCAACTCGTTGAAAAATTCACTCACTTCGAATTCTTCCGCTGGGTATGAGTATAAAGAATTCAAGGTCCTTTTTTGTGGGAATTTCCTCCAATTTTTTATTTTTTGTGCCAAGTTTGCACCGCAATGAGTTATTTATTTTGAATCAAGTCACCCCCAAATTTAATTTATTTTATTTCAACTTCTTTTTTTTCTATTTTCAATATATTTCAGGCAACGCCACATATTTTTAGGACAATTCTCATTTTTTTTTTCACTTCACTTCTCTAATAATTGTACTCAGCTGTTCGAGTCAAATCATTTAGTGTATTTCTATGAGATTTGAATTTGTATATTTGTTTTGAACTTGTTCTTATAGTTTTTTTGGATTGAAACTCATACTGGAGTATGACGATAAAGTGATCTGAGATGGCACTTTCGTATACAATAGAATGCAAATATTCGTATTTCTCCTTAATAGT
Organism: Gonioctena quinquepunctata; assembly: GCA_018342105.1. NCBI lineage: Eukaryota > Metazoa > Arthropoda > Insecta > Coleoptera > Chrysomelidae > Gonioctena > Gonioctena quinquepunctata. The sequence goes on along the minus strand of JAFIRS010002876.1, from coordinate 118,638 downwards.
ATACAAATCTCGGTAACAAGTTTCATTCAGGACTCGAGAAATGAATTGAAATAATTTTCTCTCGACAGAAATCAAACAGTTTCTACCTCGGTGTGTAATATACTATTTGATTCTTTCTCTCATAATTCTGAATGTGATGATAGCTACAATGAAAAGAACCTGGAACATGGATGCCCCTGCTGGAATAAGGAGTCGGGTCGAATAAATTCCTTGTCAGTTAGGTACGAATCAACACTGATTCAAAATTGGACATAAATATAATTGAAAAGTTCGTTATACCGATGAACGCATTGATGAATTTTGGCCCGATTAATGGCTTTATTCATAAAACGAAACCATGATTATTAATCATTACTGATTCATCAATCCACGTGTCACGTTTCATCTGTTTATTGATATTGTGAACATAATTTTCGACAATAAATATAAAATATTGAAACAATTTATAAAATTCATGATTGTCTTCTTTAGTACTATAACAACGTTTATCGTGATAATAAAAGGCATACATTGTTTCAATGTGGATATCAATGTTTCCAATTCATAGCCCAATGCTTGTTTCCGTTAATATAATGAACACTGTTCATCGTAATTATGTAATTTATTCAATGTTTCGAAATTTTCAATTTACAGACAAGCTTGTTTACGTTTATATAATAAACACCGTTCATCGTAATAATGTATTTCATAAATTGTTCCAATGTTTTCGATGCATAGCCTAATGCTCGTTTTTTATAAACGCTTTATTAGCTTCACCTTTATGTATGTATGTATGAGTGTAGGTGATGGATCCTTTGAATTTGATTTCCACAAACTTCCAGACGTCCAAAGTATTCGAAATTTTGCACACGTATTAAAAACCGATGACAATAAAACCATTTCATAGATCGTCAGAAAAAATTTATCTACAATTCAAAGATATGGCGAATGCGCAGATTCACCAAAATGTAGCATGTCGATCTAGGTGAGAATAAATACCCGGTCATAGCTATCAAATTATTGTAATGTTATCGGTTCCTAATATGTGTGCAAAATTTCAAATACTTCGGACAACTGGAAGTGAGTGAAAATTTATTTCAAAGACTCCATTACCTACATTCGTACATACAGGACTGACAAGTGTTATTCCAGCTCTTGATGAGTGTTTCATAGGAACACTCCCATCCCACATTATTTGATAAATCGACGAGTCTTCTGTACCAATATGGACTAAACAGTTAAAAATAGAATTATAGTTTGAAAAAACACGTTTATTCAGCAATAAGGACTAAAAATCAGAGAATAATAAGAATAAAGTCATTGACCAAAACTTTCCTCTTATGTAAAAGAAGCATCACTGTCATAATGAGATAACTCATATCAAGCACTTCACGCTTTTTTGACATAAATTTCTTGGTCATTACTTTATTCTTATTATTTTCAATATTTAAGTTCAAGTTATTGCTTTATAAGCGTGTTTTTAAATTTTTTAAACTATATTTTTTTTCAAACGTTTTGGTCCATATTGCTACAAAAGACTTAAACAGACTACGAGAGAAAAACTCTTCGATTGATTTCTCCACATGAGATGATAGCTATAACAAAATTTTGGCGAATGATAATTCGTAATGCTTTGAAATGTAAATTATGCTGTGAAAAACTAGTGCATTCGCCATATCTTTGAATTTTTTTTCTGTCGATCTAGGTGAGAATAAATACCCGGTCATAGCTATCAAATTATTGTAATGTTATCGGTTCCTAATATGTGTGCAGGATTTCAAATACTTCGGACAACTGGAAGTGGGTGAAAATTGATTTCAAAGATTCCATTACCTACATTCGTACATACAAGAATGACATGTGTTATTCCAGCTCTTGATGAGTTTTTCCTAGGAATAAAAATGATTCCTGCGAATCTTTTATTGTGAATTTCACGACTTTTTATTCCCTGTCTTACTTTGCGACTTTATCCGTGGGAACCAAATATCCATGGAGGCAAAAAAAATTGAAACATCACAACCATCTGTAAAAATATTCACACATTCGATTAGTCCTCTAGGGTATTCGCCCTTCACGTGGTTATCATTGCAGAGGAATGACATAATATTTTTCTGAAACATGTGGTCCATTTGGTTCGGAGTTCATCCTCGTTATCGAAACCGACTCTGAAGTTTATGTCAATCTGTGAAACGATATTATATTAAATAGACATGGGTGAACTATGAACTGAAACACATATTTTGTATTTGTAATGTATACTAACCAATCGAAAACCTGAAGGTGACTTGTAGAAAGACCACTTCTTCAGAACCTCGGCAGTACTTATCTTCTTTTGAATCTCTGTTAAGCATATAAAATATAACAATTTCACTTATTTCCTCTTAGCTTTTTTGATAAATAATTTCAATATTACCTACAAATAAATCATAATTAATGCTGAATTTCATGCACACACACAATGAAATTATTGGTTCACCTCACGAATTCCTTTTCATATACAATATGAAAAATTACAATCACCTGTAGACCCATGACCTGTCGTTAGATATACTGAAGGCAATAAATTTGTGGAGATATCGTGCTACTTACAACATTACTCAAACGGCTGCTTCAGATTTCCCGAAAATATTCATGTACACGTTCGTTAATACGAGAATGGAGTTTGGGAAACAATAAAACATTTCATCTGTAATGTATCCGAATGTTCTACCATAAAGTTTCATGCATGTAGGTAACTTTCATTCATCATTCTATACATCAAAACATTATCGAAAATATTGACGTTGATAGATAAGACACTGTACGTTGAAATACAATTTATTTTCATTAAGCAATGGGAACCATTATTGATGTATGAACATGATGAACCTGTTCGTCAAACTATTATTGGTGGCTCTAATAATAGCGAACCGTTCGTTCATATATTATCACCTAATGTTTTCATTCATTATGAAAATCATTCAGAATCATTGATGTAATATGGAGCATAAGTATATAACAAACATAATCAAAAATTAAATCTTTTATTACAAAATGGTACCAACTGAACTTTTTCACAATTTTGAGATTGAAGCCGTGGAATCGACTGTTCTCTAACGTTCGGTAAACTACAAGTTAATTTGAATCCATGATTCAATACCTATAGAAGTAAAACGATCGTGATCGTTGTTTTTTCGTGATACGTAGGTAATTTGCGAAAACTACCGGCCTATTACCTGACGGAGTGGACTTTCAGGGTAAATATAAGCGGAGCAAGTTCGCCAGAGCATAAGATCGGAGCGGGGGTCCCACAGGGGTCTTCGCTGTCACCGAACTTGTATTCACTATATACACATTACTTTCCGACTTTCGTTCGGACGAGGAACGGCTATGTTCACGGATGACACCGCGATCTATGCCCACTCGTTTCATCGCGAAGTGGCTGCAAGCCAGCTCCAGATTCATCTGGATCGGTTGGTCATACCATATCTAGGTAATAACAAGATCCAGCTGAGTTCGAACAGAACAGAGGCCATCAACTCCACGAGAAAACGAACTTACGTGAAGATCCTCGGTAAATTGACCGGTTGAAAATAACAAAGTGACAGAGGAACCCTCTGGGAAATACCTGGGGGTGCAAATGGACGAGCGCATGAACTTACAAAAACATATAGCGCTAGCGTTGCAAATCTACCCCCAGCCACAATTAAGCGAATCTACCCCCTCATTGCACGCAACTCTAGTCTTTCATAAGAGAATAAAATTCGAATATACAGGGTGATTCAAAAGTACTTCGACAAACCTCAAGAAGTGATTTCTCACAAAATTCTAATATGAATTGTTCAAATAAATATATGTCCGGAAACGCTTCGTTTGCAAGATACAGGCTGTTGAAATTTAATTTTAGGTTTGTTTTTTTTTAAATAACTTTCGAAATACTGACCTTAATTAAACGGAAATTGGTATTGGGAGATTTTTTGAGGTGTCGAATTTGAACCTGATGTTATCATTGCTATAACTCATAGGGGGCGCCACCTACACGTCTTTTCTTTTTGTTTTTAAGATTCATTTGAGCGTACTTCTAGCACATTTTTTAGTTAAAAAAACAATTCCTCTATCATATCTACGTAAAAAAGATACTCTGGTTCGCTATGAGCAACCGTTTTCTAGATATTTGTACTTGTAAATTTCATGTCGATTATTTGATAATCGATGCGTGTTGAAGTTATTACCATTATTTTGCATTTTTCACAAGAATGCTAGGGAAATGAATTTGACTTTCAAGTAAGTAGTTTCGATTTTTTGTAGAGGGCGCCACCTATTCTATTTATTTTTACTCGTTTTGAATAGTTATTTCTGTATCAAAGGTGCAAAATCTGTATTTGTTTTGATATGATTTGCAAGAAATATCAGCATTTTATTTCGAAGAATTTTGAATATGTAGAATGAAATAGAATAAGGAAAACAACATTGTATTTTAAATGAATTGTTCGAATTGTGCACCTTCAGCGAAGATACAGGCATTCAGTCTTCTAGTCATTGGATCTCGTACCCGCTCAAAAATTATTGGTGTGTTCGGACTGCTCATGGTCTTCCAATAATATCAGCTGCCCTCTTAAAGGTACCTGTTCTGCCAAACGACGGTGGAGACTGGTACATGTTGGAGCTGAAGGCAGAACTCGATAAGGAAATCGCTACTGTAAATACGTCTTGCTCCGCGCGCATTGCCATCGCAAGGCCAAAAACGAAATGGGTATCGGCTAAATGAACATTATTGTTCAAATAATCTTTGTTTTTCGGAATTAGTGTGTCAAAACTTACAGAAACTTCAACAGAACGTTAAACTGTCACATGATATGTAATTACCAAAATTACTTACTTAAACGTCGAACTCATTTCCTTAGCATTTTTGGGAAAAATGCAAAATAATGGTAATAACTCCAACAAGCATCGATTATCAAATAATCGACTTGAAATTTTCAAGTCCAAATATCTAGAAAACGGTTGCTCATAGCGACTTGCAACGAGGGTAGCTTTCTTACGTAGATATGATGAAGGAATTCACTTTTCTACTGATAAATGTGTTAGAGGTACGCTCAAAATTTTTATGAATCTTCAAGAAAGAGAGACGTGTAGGTGGCGTCCCCTACGAGTAAGAGCAATAATAACATCAGGTTGGAATTTGACCCCTCAAAAAACTTCTCAAAACCAATTTTTGTTCAATTGGGGTACCGTATTTCGAAAGTTAAAAATAAACGAAAATAAAAATGAAACTTCAACACCCTGTATCTTGGAAACGAAGCGTTTCCGGGCATATATTTATTCGAACAATTCATATTAGAATATTGTGACGAATCACCTCCTGAAGTTTGTCAGAGTACTTTCGAATCACCCTTATGAACAAATTATCAGGCCGGCGATGATATACGCCTGTACAATATTCTGCGGCTTATCTGAAACTCGATTACTGGGACTGGAAAGGCTGCAGAATAAAGCACTTCGTAGTGCTACAAACTGCAGCAGAAACATTCGATTAGATGACCTACGCGATCTGGCAGGTGTCGAGAAACTATCAACATACACAGCAAAAGTATCAGACAACTTCCATACCAACCACCTCCCTCAAAGTCCGCTCACGGCAGGTATTACCGATATGAGGGCGAATCACCCCAGGTAACATGGGTGATATTTCAAGAACTCGCGTTATACAACGGAATAGTATGAATAAAATCATAGCTACTACAGCAATGATAGCACAAATTTAGAATTATCAAAGACTCGGGTCGAACGGGTGAGGTATTAACAAACGAACAGAATTCTCTAAAGTTGGTTTTCATAATTTTCCAGTAATAACGCTTTTTAACAAATAATACGATATAATCAACCAAATTTAATTCTCGTAAACAAACCAACAACCACAAAGGCACATTAGCGTCTGCAGGAGGTGCCTGTGAACACGAAATTTTAAGAAAACCTCACCTGCTAACAGCAGCAGGGGCTGTAATTTCGCCCCTCAGAGAGGTCAGGAGGGCAGCATCACAAGGAAGAGGACGAAGGAAGAGATTGTATAATTTTTTCAACGGTACATGAATTATTTAAGTTTTATTGAATTTTATACCTGTAAAAATATATATTTTTGGATTTTGGTCCGTGCTGTATTCGGTGCTCACGGGCTATCGTTCTATTTTTGTTTTGAACTCCGAAATTGTGGATTCTAATGAACGAATCACTTTTTGTTGGCCATGCAATATGATTTGATGCTTTCTCTCAGATATCCTAAATATACTATTTCCTGTCCCTCATTGGAATATTTACGGTTTTAGGTGATTTCTGTTTCTACCTCGCAGTGCCGTTCCGTTATCATCTATCCGATTGCCATCACTTCTTCGTAAAAAAAATTCGTCTGTTTTTGATGGTACAATGTTCAAACGAACTCTTCTAGTAAACTATTGAAAATTCTATAAAAACTAAACAATTTGTTAACTCAATAATAACTTAAATAATCAATCGATGTATTCATAGATTGTTGATATGAGTAACATTGGTTGGCATAATTTACGAATTAATTGTTCGATGATGCGCTGTTCGTTGATATATAATCATAATTCATGGAGAGATTGCTCTGAAGAAAATGAAATAAAATTATTCATTTAAGGAAAACATTATTTGAAATATCAAAAAGTCATTGAAGCGATGAACATTTACATTGGCTGAAGTAAACATATATTAACGAACACTCGTCAGTGAATTCAATGAACACTGTTATTGATAATTAAAAATTAACTAGTTGATTTTCCGTAGTATCAATGAGTTATTCGTTGAATAAATGTAAAGCACATCAATCAACACCTTTCATTGATATTACGAACATTTTATTTTCCAGTGTAAAGATTCTGTGAAATCTGATAAATCGACCGACATATTATCAGGGTAATATCTCTTCTGAGTTGTGAGATAACTTCGATTTGAGAAAAAAAAACGAATCATTTAAAGTTATATTTATGTTAATCATTATTGAATGGTACATCACTGACAAATTTCGAATTTTCTTTTTATCTTTGTATAATAACTCCAACAGCCATTAACAATATTTCCACAATTTTCCGAAATGATAATCTGTATTTTTCTTTCAATGTCCATTTTTAGGATTTTTTAGGTTGATATTCCATAACTGAGTTACCAAAATCCATGGTTATGACCAATTTCAATCCTCTATAATGAACGGTTCAGTTTTCAAGACAAACAGACAATCAGTCTAACAAATGCAGAGGAGAAAGAAACTATTTGTGTTTCCTTTCCACCTATCAGATAAAAAAAACAAAAGTCATGAATCTATGTTACAATACCTATATCAACCATTTTTTGTCAAGAAGAATATTTCATTAGCTGTTATATCGAATTCCACTTTTTGTTTCAGGTTCGACGAATGGATCACCACAACCTTCTCTTCGGAGAAATTGAATCGAGAAAAGCTGTCATTATCATGAATACGAGCATAAAATCGCGTTGAAACCGACGTCGATGAATAGTAATTACCTGTTTAACTACATAAATCCAAAAAGGGCGTGCACTAGCGTAATGTTCGTTAGCCGTGCTCTACCCTCGCAAAAACCCTTTTACTGAAGTGCTTTATGGAAGGTCAACGCGAACACATTTCCCGTTTTGTGTAGATATAAATCAGCAGGCTTTTATGATTCAATCCCACCGAGCGCTAAAAGACGTGATGTTTTCGAAATGCAGAGTGGCGATACGAGCATCGCTGTCCCCAGTGATGTAAACATTTACTGTTTCTCGCGGATCCGTTTAACCTTTCGAGTATAGGATAACGAAATGAGACGTAAAGCCGTGCAATCTGCCCAGACTATACCGGCCGTAAAGGACCCGTCTTGTTGGCCGATATATAGCTTAGTGTGCACCATTGCAATCGCTTGCTATCTAAACGGCCTAAATGGAGACTTCGTTCACGATGATATTCCTGCGGTGACTATCAACAAAGACGTCTTGGCCATCAATCCTGTGAGCCACGTGTTCAAGAACGATTTCTGGGGAACGCCTATGGCTGATCTGAATAGCCATAAATCGTACAGACCTCTCACAACGCTCACGTTCAGGTAAGGATCTAGAATAATCAGTTCCTAGTGCTCAGAGACAGAAGTGATAATTCTTGTAGATTAATTTATACATCTTTCATTGGCAATTGCAAGTTGCTGGTATAATAGAGAACGACAGTTTACAAAACAAATTATTTTCAATTGGAGTTCAGTGACTATCCTTTGGTATAAACCAATCAACAGCGTCTGTAGATAACTGGGGACTTAAATGTCGGGAAAATAAAAACAGATGACGCGGCTAGTCGGAAAGGTAGATTTTGGTATCAATTGATTTTTTATTCTGAAATCGCTAACAATTCGGACAAATTTCATCGGAGACAAAAATTGTATTTATATCTATCTATAATATACAGTGCAGATTCGTTGAAAATATAAACAGGATGTTCATAAAATCAGATGTGGAATCATTTGCGACTGAAAGATAAACTTTAGTCACTATCTTCCATCGTCAAGATAACCTCTTGTGGGGTATTAATGTTGAGATTACTTCTTGAAAATGTGTTTCCCATTTCTTCCGGTCTTCCTGATGATCGTGGAAGCGTGAAACAGATTTTCGTTGACAAAAATATATATTAAAGACCTAGTTAATGCGATGTTTCTCCTGCGTCAATGTTACGAATGATTTCTGGTAAGTACTCTCTTTTGGAAAACATTCTTCTTTGCCTCATTCATCTTTATGAGTTCCTAATTAAGTTTGGAATAGGAAATCAAATAACTGTCTGAATGAAAATGAAAATTTTCAATATTGGAGTTTTTCTTTTGAGTTAGGGCCTTTTCAGAATATCTATCAGATGTAGTTCAATGTCCAGCGTGGCTTTAGCCGGGAAAGTAGTTGTTTTCTGTTAGACATTCTCAAAATATAACTTCATTTTCATCGTGGATTTTTGGTTCGACATGAAAAAATGGGACGAAAACCGTTTTGAATGATATCACAGCTACTACTTTTTGAAATTGAAGTCATTTGTGATTGCTTGATAGACGGCGCGAGGAGGCACATCAACTCAAAAATCTCAAATAGCACGGCGGGTCAAGTGGCACATCGTTGGACAGATAATTCAATTCTTTTGTCACTCATAAAATTTTTGTCGAATTTCGTTTAAACATTTTTTGACAATATGCGAATGTCAAGTATTAGTGCGGATATGAATGGTACCCTCACCTGGATAACTTTTGACAATTGGATGTGAGAAAATAACCAATAAAAATACTTTTTGAAGACAATCCTTTATTTGAGCCCTGTACTGAAACGTATAAAATAAATTTAAGTCATTGCTAACAATGATTTAGTTATTTTTTTGTTGAATTATGCATAACCATAGGATTACGCAAGAATGTTCAGATCAATCCTTCCTAATGGTTGGATAGGCAGAGGAGGTACAACTTTTTAGCCGCCCATTCCTTAGACATCTCTCTATTGATTCATTTCTTCGGAGGTACGTGGAGGAAATAGTTTCCAGAGATCCTCCTACAACTGCTGATGATATTGAGAACAGGATCACATAGGCTTTCTGTTCAACTGTTTTAGTAATGATTTCTTAAGATAGAAGTTCATTCACTGGATGACCAGCAGCTCATTTGGACCTTTCCCTCAAATTTGTTTATTGTTTCCTGTTGATCATCCATTCTTGTTCTTGTTGAAAATTACCAGAATGTTTCCATTGTGACGTACTTCTGTTTCTATTACAATTCAATTTTTTTAAACACATTCTCTTCAGAATTTTATGGATGGTTCAGATTTTACGATAGCGGCCTATCCGATTCTTTTTCTTTCCAATCATCAACATGTCTTATATCGCAACAAATCTTGCTGATTCCACAAAATAGATACCACAAACACTATTCCGGCAAAAAAACTTCTATTGCATGTTGCATTCGAAAACGTCGACATATTAACATTTGTAATTTGCAAAGATAAAAAATCGTAGTAGTAGATGATGAAGCATCAGCTTTCAGTTCGCATGCATTTTTGAAGATGCGCCAAAACTGAGAAATCGACTGGATAAATGTTGGTTGAGTTATCTTGGATTGTTTGATTTCAATGTGAATTATGCACGACGCTATTTTGACACATACATTGAACTCAAGAATTATGGCAGATGAAAAAATTGGTAAATGATCGGAAATGGGGGTTGCCATTTGAAGAACAGAACTTTGTGTATCTTATCTTTCCCCATATATCCTGTAAATGGGTCGTTCTACAAAAATTGACTCATCCGGCTATGAATAATTGGAAATAATGTTTTAAAGTAATTTTTGTTATAGAATAGAAGACATTTATGGCCTTCTCTAGATCACAATGATCAAATAATCATTTGACGATATCATTTGGTTTGAATTATTCAATAACTACTCCAAAAGTCAGTACCCTGGCATTTACAACCCGAAAACTGTGCAAATATTTGTTCATATTTTGAAAACCATTAATTACCACGAAATCATTTCCATAGATGTATTCCGAAATATTAAGGTCATAGTTCGAGGCTAAAACAATTGTTAAAAATAATTATTTACTTCACCTCATTCGTTATTAACACTGGGTACACGGAATCTCTCGTCATTACCTTGGCTGTTATTGAAATTTAAAAAATGGGGAATCACTCAACACTTCAAGGTCAATACGGATTGATTTGTGATTGTTAGTAGGGATGAAAGTTGTAAACACGGATAGTTAGCCGGTGGCCATTTTGACATCAGCACGAGTGGGTTGTTTGTGGTGTGAGCAGTGAAATCATCAGTCCATTGGTAAGTGGTCCCTAATTATTTTGGAAGAAACTTTCACTCATTATTCATAACTTTGATTGCTTCTGTTGTGATACGTGTGATGATAACCTGATTCCAGATCAAAGTCAAAAGAATGAAGGTAATTATTAATGGAATCGTCAGTCCCTTGCCGCCAGGCCCTGGAAAAACCGTTGGCATGGAACTGATGGGACAATCAATCGACTGACCATTATGAAACTATGATCTTTTTCATGTTAGAAAGATAGTTTATGACGGATGTGTTCATGGTTGTTTTTTCTTTGCAGATCTAAGTTACATCATGCCACCAAAAAAAAACGCAAAACTGAGTACGGAAGAAGTATTGAAAAAAAAAAGAGTCGAAAAAGCCCATCTGCCCTGGATAAAAATGATCCAACAAAGCTAGTTGAACATGAAGAAGAATAAGGGTTGAAGTACCCAAAGAAAGAGCGGTTTGTTAGAAAATATAAAAAAAAAGAGCAGGAAATAAGACCTCGAGATCTCATTTTGAAACTTGAAAGCACTCTTAGCAAATATTTTATACATGAACTAAATATTGCTCATCAATACAACACTATTAAATCACTCAAGGAATCTCTGTAAGAAAAAGATGCCATGATACACATGGACTTCTCAGATTATTTCGTTACGAAATACAATCAGGAAATTCATTCTCATTGCTCTGCATACTGTTGTAGTGTATCTCGAAGATTCAAATCCGTGTCATTGTTCAATATCTTCAAATCTATCTCATAATGCTGGAGCTATTTGGGCTCATTTGAAACCAGTGCAAGCAACATTGCCTTCATCCATAGAGAACTAACACTTTTTGAGTGATGGACTTGTTACTCAATACAGAAATGAATCAATGTTTCAAATGCTTGGCACTAGAATGACAGTTTTTAACCGGAACATCATGAAGCTGGACAGGAAAGGGCACCAGGTGGTATAGGAGCTACTGAAAACCAGAAGGTGAACTCTCTCGTACATGGATCAATTTTTCGAAGTTATTCTTCTAGATGTCCTGGGATTCAAACAGCTGTTATCGAAGAAAGTGGCATGGGGCTACAGTTATTTAAAACGTATCTCACAAAAAGGTACCAATTTGTAAAAATCATTAATACCAGAAGCGAGCAAATGAAAGTTACTTTCGGTGTACCCCAAGGATCCGTGCTGGGACCAGTCCTTTTCAACATTCATCTAAATGATCTTTTCTCAGTTCCTACAGCCGGGGAAATCATAGCATACGCGGATGATACTTGCATCTTCTACGAAGGAGAAAATTGGAAAAAAGTCAAAACACTGGCAGAAAAAGATCTTGCTAACATTCAAAAATGGTTCAATAGTATATTACTCATCATAAACTTTGCAAAAACATCGTTCCTCCCCACGTATATTGACAGTAAAACATCACCAGACTTCCAAACAATGAAAACTCTAAATAAAGCACATATAAATGCTGTTAATGAATTCAAATACCTGGGAGTCGTCTTGAACTCAAATTTGAGATGGGACAAACACGTTAAACATGTTTTCTTAAAAGAGTTAGATTTTTAATACACAAATTTAAAGTTCTCCGAGATATTCTCAATCCTGAGATGCTACATACAGTCTATATCGCACTTGTCCAGCCACACTTAATGTATGGTATAGTAGCATGGGGAAGTGTTGGAAGAACTACTTTGACAAATCTTGATGTCATTCAAAAAAAAATCATCAAAGTTATATATAAAAAAGATTTTACTTATCCATCCAACAATCTATTTTGGGTAAGCTCTATAATGGACACACAATAGCTTTACTTTTTTTTTACAAACATCTACCAACATAAAGATGTGCATCAACTTAAAAATATCAATCATGAATACAACACACGAAATAAAAAAAACGTACGTACTAAAAAAGACAAAGAAAACGACTGGATAAAAATGCTACACTTATCTAGCCCCTAAACTCTATATCACACTCCCAGATAATATCAAAATACAAAAAAATTAGAAAACTTCAAATACCACCTCAAAAGTTTAAGTTTTGAAAACTCTAGAGAAATGATTCATGGAATAATAGAAAAAACAGATAGTGCCCTGATTGTATACTTATACCTATTTCATTATTACTTGTACCAATGAAAACGCCCCTTCTATATCAATTCTTTTTATTCATCGGACTTGTCGATCTTAATGATTTCACTCGTTGATTTTGATTAGTATAACTTATATATATATATATATATATATATCTATACCTATTGTCAATCTCAATGAGTTTACCCGTGATTTTAATTTGTATAAGTTATATTTATCATTATTTTTACTGTGGTTTTATCTATATCTATAGACGATCCTAATAATTTCACTCCTTGATTTTAATTAGTAACTAGTATAATGTTATATTTATTACCATTATTGCTTTATCTCATAATTATTTGTGTATTATGTCACGCACAGGTTCAACCTTTATGACTTTTTCCAGTTTATTTACTTCATTCACATTCCAACAAGAATTTAGTGTTTATTCTGTGATAATAACATTTTGTGAATAATATATTATTATTATTGTCGATCATTTTCAAGGGAACTCTTTTGGTTCATCAGGTATCTGGATCTGCTTATTCCATCAACTGACTTGTAATGAAATCACTCAGTTGTTTTTGTTGTCCTTACGGATGTGATCATTATAATTTCTAAACATTATAATTACAAGCTGAATAAATCTATTATAAACATTTCAGATATTTTTACTGATTCAGAAGAATACTCAACTGATTGAGGAAATGACTATTGAATAATGAAGAATACAAATGCAGACAATGGAAAAGGGGAGCCAGTTCCGGGACCGAGTGATAGATCAAAGAAAAACCAGCAGTACAGAAATAGGGACTATGTACTAGTCAATTATTCTTAAAAAAAACTTAATTCTGCTGCGCTGCAATCTGTTCTGATTTTGATAATGAAGAAGGCGACTTTCTGAAAATTTGTGGCAACGATGGTACTGTCTTCAGATTAGAGGAAAATTATATTTCAAACGTGTGGGTAGAGCAAGTAATAGAGAAACTACCAGTTCCCAGCCTTCAAATTCCAAAAATTAATTGATGTTTATACTATCGGTTCCCAGTCAATGTATTCTAACCCTATGATATTAAAAATTAAACAGTATTGATGGTGCATATATCCACTATATCTCACCACTATCACTCCAATATCCAGTGGTGGGGGTTGGTATTTCCGATAAAGGTTCCTTGAAGGGTAACAGGAAATGGTTCAATCTTACTTGACGAATTTCTGGGTTTCAATTTTCCCTTAGTCACTGCTCAGAACTTTTAATTGGCTATTGGTACCAGCATCCCAGTCGATCCATGGCGTTATATCATGCTTCAAATGGTACTTTAAAAGTCAGTAAGCAATCGGCAGTTGTAAGAGGCAGGTTGCGAAATTGAAAGCGGGTAACTATAGGAGGGAAAACGAAAAAGGCCTACAGAACAAAACAAGCATGAACTACAAATGCATGCGATGGAAATGTTGTGATGGCGGACATAAGCTCATAAACTACACCTACCTGAGTTCTTGCGTGGCCTTAAACTCCATAAGTTGCATAGCACCGTGGTGCAAGATTTCTATCCCGAACGGATAATCTTCAGGAGTAATGTCACTGAATTAGATGGGAATCCTGAACAAATTCCAGTGATAACAGCTGACCACACAGCGTTCATATCGTATATACAAAATGATCCCCGATTCGTTGTACAGAGTTGGCGCTCGTTAAAGGATCGAAAAAAATTATCCCAGGCAAGGGCAAGTAACTCCCGTAGGTGCAATCGTAAAACGTCCAAAATCAGGCCCAAATTAGGAGCAATAATAAATCCACTGCTCAAATTACCAACCAATGTATGAAGTGACCGTCGAGTCGAATCGATACCAACGGGCCGCTTATCAATGTGATTTTTGAGGGACTGGACAGTGTGAAGTTAGGTTAGGTAGCGTAGCGTAGCGTAGCGTAGCGTAGCGTAGGTAGCGTAGCGTAGCGAAGACTCTGCCTAACAATCGTTTTGATGGGTTATGTTCTCGAACAGCTGTGAACCAGAACAATCGGAACAGAATGATACATTGAATGCCTTCTCGGGAGTGAAGGTAGTAGTAGTAATATCTCTCAAAATTCCATTCATATTAATTGGGTGTACACGCTGGATCATAACAATAAAACATCTTGAAATCAAACCATCAACCGTAGATCGATATCAGGTGAGTCAATATACTCAGGAATGAATTGTAGTAGAACGATTTCATTTATGAACTTAAATAAATTTTACCCGTAACACTTCAATTCGTTCATTGTCCACTCAAAAATATCTCATGTGTTCATGAAGATTTCTACTCACACCCATTTTCCATCCATTATGATAACAGGAATTTCCACTTATACCATCACAGAGAGCTAACTCACTCTACGGTTACATTATGGCTCATTTTCCATTATAGGGTTGATAATGTAATTTCTGTTAAGACAAAACTCAGTAAGGCCAATTCACTTCGAAGTTCTGGCGAAGTTACCAATGGCAAACTGTAATGCCTTCCTTATTTCAATTCTGCTTCAGATTCTGCCCGGGGCGTCATACAACAGTAGTATTATTAGAAAGTTATTACGGTCGGATGGGGTTGCTGAAATGTGAAATTGAAACATATGGGTTATTTCGCTGAGAATTTTATACAGTGGAATTAAAAAGTATCCAAGAACTGGAAAACTTCCAGAGTATCAATTTCAAAGTTTTATAACGACGAATTTTGAAGTGGAGTTTGTGGATTAGCATATAATGGTTGGAGTGAAATAAATAATTGGTGAAGGGTGCAAATTAAATTGAAAGGCGAATATCTTCAAAATGTATCGGTGAAGTTGAAAAACTTTTTTTCTGGTACAGTTACTGAACTCAGCGGGAAGGCTTATGAATGGTTATTGGTATCAAAGGATGGGAAACAAATCGGGATGACAACAAAAAAAAACGATGTTCAGCACTATCTATTTTTGTTATATTTTCAGTTTGGAATACATATGAAAGTGAATTCTTTGGGACTGCACCCCCTCTGAATTATGAGCACCTCCTCAGAGATTTTAGATGTGAAGGGGGATCGTGTGGTACCTCGTCGAAAGGGATTTCCATTCTTTGTTCAGAAATCTTGAGTTTTTTTAATTTGGTGCAATCATAACTGAACAAAATTATTTTGAAAATGTGAAATGTTTAAACTTTACATAAAATGAAGAAAATTATGTCACAAAATTTCAGAAAGTATTTTTCAATTTATTTTACAATTAAATCGAATGTTCAAAATGACCACTATTCACTATTTGAAAATAAGCAAGTCGATCTTGGTATTCCCGTACAACATTTTGTGGGACCTCAGGGTTATGTTGTTAATTTCTTCCGTTATCCCTACTTCCAGATCTGCAATGACGACTGGTCTATTGGATAATACTTTTGATTTCAAATAACCCCATGAGAAGTAATCGAATGGAGTCAAATGGGAGATCAAGGCAGCCATTCAATAGTTCCACGTCTTCCAATCCACCTACTGGGAAAAAAAATATCTCCAACAATACGTTTGTAATGTGGTGGAGTTCCGTCTTGTTGGTACCAAGTTGATCTATCTATTGAATTTGGATCAATAATATCGGGAAAAAAGTCACTTCAATGTAGGCTGTGGAAAAGTTTATGAAAAAATCTAGATTAACCTCACCATCAACTGTGCCCTCAACAAAATGAGGAACGACAATTCTGTTGTTGATGATACCAGCCCAATCGTTCACTTTTCTAGAATATTGTGTGCCTCACACATCCAATGAAAATTATATCTGCTCCAATATCTACAATTTTGTCTATTAACCCTCCCATTTGAATGAAAATTAGCTTCATAAGAAAAAATAATTTTTTTTATGAACTGTAAATCTGCCTTCATTCTGTCCATCATCAGTTCACATAATTGTTGCCTTTCATCAGGATCATTCTCATTAACTCCCGAACCAACTGAACTTCATGAGGATGGCATTCTTCTTTATGTAGAGCTCTCAATATCAATGATTCACTACATCATTGTCGGCGGCAAGTTGCCTACTTGTCATATGCGGATTTTCCTCAATCGCTAACAGTTCATCTTACTTTTTTTCCTCATCCCATTCAACATTTCGACCTGGTTTTTGAATAGTTTTTACATGTCCAGTTTCACTTTTTTATTTTTTATATTGCCAACTGTAAACTGTGAGATGTGTTGACCGGGATATTCATTATTGTACAGTTCACAAACTTCCTTTCGAGTTCTTCTTTCATTACCACATCCAATTAGAATTGGAATGTCTAATCTTCGAGTTTTGGATGAATGAGCCATAGTTGAATCAAATACACACACTTTTTTTTCAATACACTGACGTGTGTCAGCAACTTATGAATATTGAAATAACAGTAGTCTACTAGATTGACATAACATTATTAATGTGGGTTTTGTGAATATTTTTTTGGTGTCTTGAACGACTTTTTCCTGACGTTTCGCAAAACAGATAAGAATATACTTGATTATTTCTCATGGAGTTATTTAAAATCAACAGTATATTTCAATAGACCAGACAATATTGCAGATTCAACAGTTAGGAGAACGGAAGGAATTAACAACATAACTCCCGAGGTCCTACAAAATGTTGTTCGAGAATTCCAAGATCGACTTGCTCATTGTCATGAAGTAAATGGTGGAAATTTTGAACATTCAATTCAATTGTAAAATAAATTGAAAAATACTTCCTACACATTATTCGACATCAAAATTTCACATTTCCAAAATGAATTTTCTCAGTTATGATTGCACCAAATTTAAATATTTTTTTAAACTTCTGAACAGAACATGAAAATCCCTTCCGCTCAAGGTGCCGACTACAGATTGCACTTCGAAAGGTACGCTCCAGTAGCACATTCAGTTGATATTGACCACCACATGAATCATGAGGCAGTGGAAGTTCTAGTCACATACAACAAAGAGAACCCCTTAAGGAGTGTTTCAATTCTCCAAGAAAACAACTGCATTCTTGAAAACTAAATTAGATATTAATATAATAGATTTATTCCTCTCTACTATCATTGGACATTATGATAACCACAATGCGGTAACAACAGTTCGTACTTATTCAACAATTGGTAACACTGAACTCAATTCCAATTGACACCTGTCATGTGTCGGGGTCAAATAATTTTGCGGGAGTTTTTCCTTACCTGTCAGTTCCATCAGTCATAACGTATGGAGTTGAATTATATTAATGTAATTTTAAACAATTCCAATATCTTTTCATCAACTTTTCATTAACTTTGAACTTTTATCTCTAATTCAATTATAACCATTGTATATATCCCAATTTTGTACATATATATATATATATATATATGTATATATATAATATATATATATATATATATATATATATATATATATATATATATTATATATAAATCGACTTTAACAAATAAAATAATTATCATCTTATGAAATATTTTAACACCAATAATTATTTTGTTGAAGAAACTGAAAACTGAAATGGCTTCCATGTCTGTTTCTCCCCAAAAAAGGTGGCACAAAATTTTAAAATGTTTTCAGGAAAATTCATATCTGTCACTGCACCAGCTTTTATTTTCAAAAGAATATCAGAACTGAGGTGTCCAAGTCTTTGATGTAATAGCACACTGGCATTTTTCACACTCGTAATATGGGCAAAGAGTGAAGTAGCTCTATCTGATTTCAACAAAATATTTACCAGTGATGCGGTAGTTACCAATTCGTTGTTCTTGTTGAGAATTATACATTTAGGTGAATTGAAAAATAAACTTTTTTACCGTCACTTGCTATCTGATTAACAAACAGAAGATATGCATTATTTTTTACCCGACTATGGCGAAGCAAAAAAGAGGGTTATGATTTCGACCAGTATATATGTGGGTTAGTATGTATGTATGTATATATGTTCATCTGTTTCCTCATAACTTCTAAAGTTTTGAGGGAATAATTTCACAAATGGGGTATAGTTCATAGTGTCTTGTTCGTCCGCTGGTTGAAGGCTATGTGTCGTCACATTAAATTGAATATGGCACCCTCTAGAGGACGTAAAGTCATGAACTGAAAAAATATTTATTTGATGATGCCATTTTGGTGTGAAATGGAAGGGCTTGATAAGCACATTTCAAATATATATTGTTATGATGAGGTGATTGCGGTTCGTTTTGATTTATTTTTTATCTATTTATTTTCACAATCAGACATCATAACAAAAATATATTTTGTTTCACAAATTCCATACTTTTTAAATTTTTTTTTTTTAGGTTGTTCCTTTTTGAATCTTATTTAATATGTTGATGAATAAATACTCATATAGATACTTCAAAAGTCCGGCTATGTATTTTACCTCTTTCCCATTGATTCTTTCACCTTATTCTCTTCACCTCAGCTAACTCAATCGGAACGTACGCCCATGGAATCTCAGGAGTCAGTTCTATTGTGGAGCCCTCTGATCGTTCTTGATGTCAGTTCCAGAAAATGGCAACTTATTTTTGCTCAATGATTGAAAATAATGCAGAAGAAATCCATCAAAATAATAATTTCCTTTATTCAGGAAGACTTTCTGTTACCTATTCTGCGATAATTAACTTGAATGAGTACTTAATAGCAGAAAATACATAAAAATTGAAGTTATGTGATAATTAAAGTGGAAGGTAACGTATTTTTGTAGGTTATGTAGTCTATATACTAATTCATGGAAGTGCTCTATCGAAAGGGTTCTATAAAAAAGTTAATTTCTGAAATGCACTGGGTTCAGTAACTTTTTATGGTTCAAAGTACCTGTGGCCTCTTGAACGAAAATATTCAGTGTCTCGGATCGCTCTCCCGTTCCTGGAAACTGCCGTTTTAGCCTGCAGCCCCTTTGATGACCGTGAATTCGCCCTCGTGATGGTATATGTCTCAAATGAAAAGGTTAGATTCGTTCTGCATCCCTTTTTATCAGCTACAGTTCTTTCTAGTATTTCCTTGTGTTGTATTGGCAAATAACTGTTTTGTAACGAAAATGTGCTTAACTTTTGAGTTCAAATTTCTTGAGTTGGTTCTTTCAAAATTATTTTTTCTCAATCCCCAGCTTGTTGATTCTTTTTCCTTGATACCACACATCCTTTGTTTTCTTCTCGAATTTTCGATTTACATGCACTTTTTTGTTGTACTTTCCATAACTCTCGTTTATTCGACGGTTTTTATCCACGAATCGTTTCTTAATACCTTATGATATATATAAAAAATATTTCTGACGTTTTCTGCTTTTCATATTTTTAATATTCATAATTTTGTATCAAGATCTTTCCTGGCATCTCATTGGCTATTATGTTCATTTCAAATTTCATATAAAGAATGCTCTAACTTCAACATTTTGTTGTCTGATTGTGCTCACCAATAAATTAGTAAATTTTGATTTCTATCATTTTAGAAATCATGCCAATTGCTTGTTATGTTGAGAACATATTTATTTCAAAAATGGGTATCGACTAATATTATATAAGGTTTTAGAAAAACCGGTAGAATCTTCAGAAAAACTGCAAAATGACACGATGTTCAGTAAAAAATTGTCTTTTGACATCAAGGTGATAAATAATGAGAAATGTAAAACAGAGAAATGAACTAATGTTCAATTACCACACTTATATTTTGAAAATTATACATAAAACATGTTAAATATTTTCAACCATGTGGTTGGAATCAAGACTGTCAGGTTAGAAATTCATTTCACATTAGACATGTAACATTGACATTGACGCATGTCAAGTAATATTTATGCCATCCAGGGTGCCAACTGAGACAGTGGTACCAACTGGTATGGTAACCTATTTCCTGTGGTTAGTTTTTATTGAATGTTGGACATGGAAATTAAGATATATATAATGCTGTGAGGAGAATAAAGTTCAATATTGGATAAAATGTTACGTTTATAGTGTGATTGTAGCAGAGTTTGATCTGGTTGGGTTCATGTCGAGTGCCACTAAATAAGCATAAATCTCACTCGAGTGATTGATATCAGTTTTTTTGTTGATGCAGTTATTCTCTTGAGATATGGAAGCCATTTCTAGAAAGACCCTTTTTGCCCAGTAGGACTCTCTTGCTACTACACTCACTGACCCATAGCCCATGTGATGATCGTGTGTGTTAACATGAAGTGCTAACGCACATCTCTCTGGATATAGCCTGCTATCACTTCTGTGAGGTGGTACGACTGTTTAATATTCATGAAGTATTGCCAATATATACAGTGTGACCCATTTAAAATGGAACCACCCCTGTAGAATACGCATTTTTCAATCATTCTCAAAAAAATTCCTTTTCGAATATTAAGCATCCAAAACTGTATCTTGACACAAATTTTCATAATTTCAGTTTCATTTCCAAGGCACTCCTTGATTTTTTTTCTTTGTCTAATACGGCAAAAGTTTATTAGGCGATTTTTGTTTTCAAATTTGACTACACCACTGGATTTGTAGTCGTTATAAATGAAAACCATCAACATTTCATAAAAAAATATTGGTCAACAACGAAGTTAAAACAACTTTAATTTTGGAAACAAAGTATCTGATTATAATTTTTATTTAGATTATAGACATATTCAAAATCTGGCAACACTGCCGATACAAAGTAGAGTACCGGTGAATTTGTTCAGCGAAAATCCGAAGTCAATAGTTCATTCCGTTCTACAGTTATAACTCCTGAAAGTATGGTAATGTGAGCGATTCGTGGTGGAAGCGATTTTGTAATAAAAATCTGACTACGCCACTGGATTTGTGAATTATATTCCGTTAAAGGGCATTCGAAAATGAAAGGAAATTAAAAATTCATTTTCAAGTTATGCAGTCTTCCATAGTCGATAAAAACGAAATGAACCGAATCAAGTTTTAAAGTATCAAAATTATTTATTCAATAATAAAACAGAAAGCAGGGCAAAAAAATATCCTTTTAAATTCTGCAAAACTCAACTAAACAAGCTTTTAGAGAAGGTATCAATAATATGAGGGAAGCTGAACTAATACATCAGGCATAGGTATTGTACTGAATCAAGGGTAGGCTGTGATTTAGTACACCACAAATCGCTCACATTACCATACTTTCAGGAGTTATAACTGTAGAACGGAATGAGCTATTGACTTCATATTTCTCGCTGTACAAATTCACAAGTGTACTCTGTATCGACAGTATGGCCAGACTTTAAATATGTCTATAATGTAAATAAAAATTATAATAAAATACTTTGTATCCAAAATTAAGTTGTTGTAACTTCGTTGTTAACCAAAATTTTTTTATGGAATTTTGATTTTTCCATTCATAACGACTACAAATCCAGTGGTGTAGTCAAATTTGGAAAAAAAAATTGCATAATAAATTTTTGCCGTTTTTGACAAAGAAAAAAACCATAGAGTGCCTTGGAAATGAAACTAAAGTTATGAAAATTTGTGTCAAGATACAGTTTTTGATGCTTAATATTAAAAAAAAATATTTTTTAGATTGATTGAAAAATGCTCATTCTACAGGGATGGTTCCATTTTAAATGAGTCACAGTGTGTATTGTAGGTTTCCTCAGGTTATGGTTCGATGGGTAAAGTAACCGAATGTAGGTTCAAACATTTTTTGGGCGTTTTTTTATTCTTTTATATTTTTTTAAACGAACTACGTTTCGCCTGGGAAGCTTCCAGGCTTCTTTAGATTTTCTGCTATGAAGAAAATATTCATAGTAAAGCCACATGTAATAATTTTTTCTTACCTGCCAAAACGAATTCAATGGGTTAAGGTTGTTGGGTTTTCTGCCCATTTTATTCTGGAAAACATTTCTTTGCTTCTTTTTCATTCAAGTAAGTTAGGTTTTTGAGATGGAGATATCTGGTTCCTTAATATGTGATCGATGAAATGAATGGTCTCTCGAGAAATGACATCAATTGTTAGGGGTGACGTTTGACATTAGAAATGAACTCGATGTCTTATTTTGGTGCGTTCGTTCTTATAGGTGTGTTCGTTTTCGTTAGTGCGTTCGTTATTGTAAGTGTAGATTGAGCAGAAACAAACAAGGATTTTAAATTTTTTTAAATTAAAGGATGTTGAAATATGTTTTGCTCAATTGTCTAATATCTGTTTTATCATTTGAGGCAAGGTTATTTTTTTTATGAAGATCATTTCTAGGAACTCCCTTTTTTTGGGTTCCTTCCTGTGGCCAAAATTATTGTATTGTCAAAGTCAAATTCATGCTTTGTTCATTTCTTATGGTTATTGAGTGCGTTCGCGCAATTTGTTGTATACTTGTATGCTTTCATTCTGTTTTCTATGTACTGAGATGTTTGGCCTGTTTAGACACGTTCACAAACCGGATTGTTGCATGAGATTTCATATACTGAGTGAGTACTTTTTCCTTTGGGGGTTTTTGTTTTTAATTTTGAGAAAATGGTTTTGTTTGAGGTGTTGTGGCCTTTATGGCCTTCACTTAGATTGTAAGGTTTTACTATT
Organism: Gonioctena quinquepunctata; assembly: GCA_018342105.1. Lineage (NCBI taxonomy): Eukaryota > Metazoa > Arthropoda > Insecta > Coleoptera > Chrysomelidae > Gonioctena > Gonioctena quinquepunctata. Next base: position 95,288 of record JAFIRS010002876.1, on the reverse strand, counting down.
TGTGATATTCTTTCTGAGAGACCTTGTATGTATGGGAGCCCAATGTGTCCTTTCGTACTGTCATTTTTTGTTCTTATGTTTGTAGTGTTGTAGAAGGAAATGATTCTTCGTTTAAAAACTTTTGGGCTAGCAATTATCCATCAATGCCTTCTTGTTTTTTTTATAGCTCTTGGTATTATACTTGGGATCACACAGTATGATGGCTCTATCAGCCAAACCAATGAATACTGATTTTTTTTGGGACAAAGGGTGTTCTGAATTGAAATGTAAATACCGGCCAGACCAGGTGGCTTTTGTGTACCATTCAGTTTGTATTTTTTTCGTTGTTCCTGTGTAGGGTTGAGTCTGGGAAATTAGATATTTTGCCTTGTTCTATTTCTACTGTGAATTTTAACTCAGTGTGGTAGGAGTTGAACATAGTTTGTGTGTATTCTGATTCGTTTTCAGGTAAATAGTATACACTCATCTACGTATCGTTATATAAGGAAAGGTTGAAGTTTAGTTGTGGTATAATGGTGTGTTCAAGGTCTTCTACTACTAGTTGTGCTATAACGCTTGAAATGGACGCACCCATAGCGCAACCCCCAATTTGTTCATAATATTTGTCGTTGTACTGAAAATATGTTGACGTTAATGTGTATTCTAGCGCTGTTAAGAATTCATTGAGTGGTATGCCGGTGTGTTGTTCTATGTTATTCCAGTTTTTCTCTACAATGTCTTCGGCTAGTTTTGAGGGTATGTTTGTGTATAATGATTCATATCCAGAGGATGAAAATGTGATTTTTTGGAATGTTGATATTTTTGAGTTGGCTTTTGAAATCTACAGAATCTTTGATGTAATATGGATTTTTCCCAATGCAGTTTCCAAATATGTCCGCAAGCAACTTTGATAGTTTTTCGAATGGTGACTGGATACAAGTGATTATAGGTCTTGACGGCATGTTTTTTTGTATGATTTCGGTGGCACATATATTTTTGGTGGTAAAGCATTTTGTATTTTTAGAAGTTGGATAGTGTTTTTGTTACGATTTCTTGTACTTTCCATCCTTTCATTAAGTTGTTGTTTTAGTTTGGTGTATGTAGTGGGTTTGTTTTTCATTTCTTTGTACGGGATCTTGTCAGATAATATGGAATTAATTGTTTGGTTGTATTTTTCAGTGTGCATTAATAGAGTTTTGTTCGTTTTGTCTGGTTCAAGTACGTTTATATTATTGTTTTTGATAAACCGTTGGGCTTTTTCCATTTTCCCTTCTAGAGATTTTTGTTTTAAGGTCTGTCTGGTGTTTCTATTTAAAAAAATTGTGATTGTATTGTATGAATTTCATCTTAATTCTGTTTTTCCTATTTGTGTAAGTGGGCAGTGTTTGTTTCAATGGTTGCTACTATATCATGGTAGGGAGTTTTTTCTTTTGAAGTTCTCACTGCGAGAGTGAGACCCATTGCTAGAATTTCTTTTATGTCTTCTGGTATATCAAAATTTGTTTTGTTTTCCAACCATTTTCTTTTGAAAGTAGGCTGTTCTTCTTATTTGCTTTTGTTCGAAAGTGTTTCAAGTTTTTTGATTTATTTTTACTTGATTTTTCGAAAAAATTCCATTCTTCCTTGATTCTGCTTCAATGAATTTTTTTAGATTTCTTTGGGTAGTTATTTTTAGTACATTTCGTTTCAGGTCATACCATGTTCTAATTTGTTTACAAGTATATTGAGATCTTGTTTTTTTTTTTTTACAATAACCTGTTTGAATTTGTTTTGGAGGTTGACATCTATGGGTAGGATGTGTTCCATTTTGAAGTTGAGAAATTTGGGTTGAATGCACTGGTCTCTGCAACGTAGAAGAAAATTCTTCTGTTTTTTTGGTTGATGTATTTTTTTATGTTCATGACAGAAGTGCATCCAGCCCAAATTTCTCAACTTCAAAATCGAACACATCCTACCCATAGATGTCAACATTCAAAACAAATTCAAACAGGTAATTGTAAAGAATTTCAAAAAACGAGTTCTCAATATACTCATAAATGACAATCAAAAATCTATAAACAGATTGAAAAATAGTATAACCTGCAACAACATGTAATGAGAATCAAACTATCCAAAAAAATCTATAAAAAAAATTTTTTTTTATTGAAACTGAATCAAGAAAGAATGAAAAAGTACTCACATAGTATATGAAATCCCATGCAACAATCCGGATTATGAACGTGTCTAAATAGGCCAAACAAAGGTACATAGAAAACAAAATAAAAGCACACAAGTATACAAAAAATGGCGTGACCGCACTCAATAAACATAAGAAAGAAACAAAGCATGAATTTGACTATGACAATACAAGAATTTTGGTCACAGAAAAAACCCAAATAAAAAGGAGTTCCTAAAAATGATCTATATAAAAAAAATAACCTTGCCTTGAATGATAAAACAGATATAAAACAATTAAGCAAAACATATTTCAACATCCTTTGATATGTAAAAAAAGGAAAAAACTTGTTTGTTTCTGCTCAATCTACACTAACAACTACGAACGCACTAACGAAAACGAACACACCTATAAAAACGAACCCACCAATATAGAACATCAAGGTCATTTCTAATGTCGAACATCACCCTATCAATTATGACATTTCTCGAAAGACGATTTATTTCATCGATCACATATCAAGAAACCAGAAATTTCCTTCTCAAGAACCTAACTTACTTACAATGAAAAAGAAGCAAAAAACTGTTCTCCAGAATAAAATGGGCAGAAGAACCCAACAACCGTTGACCCTTTGAATTTGTTTTGGCAGGTAAGAAAAAACAATTTGTCGATGTCAATCACATGTGGATTTGCCATATACTTAGTAGAGTGTAGTTAGTGTAGTATGTAGTTAGTAGAGTGTGCCTGCCACGAGACAGGTCGCTCCGATAAATCGCGTTATTGCAAGCGAACTACCGGGAATTAATTGATAAATTTCAAAGTGCATAAACTCGAGTGTCAATAGTTTACTCAGCATAGGTGATTCGAAAAATTCCAAAAACCGTAATCATTATAACTAATCGTTTTGCTAGAAATGCTAGTGCGGAGTGGAGACAAAAACAGTATCGCACCGAGTGGAGACAAAAACAGTATCGCACCGATTCTTTTTATCACATCACCAAAAAAACTTGTTTGGGAATTCCATCGAAATGCCGATCTGTGAAATATGAACAAGTGGAGTCACAGGTAAATCGCCTGGTTTACAGTGCGCTGGATCATGTCAAAAATTCTTCCATGCAAAATGTATCGACTTGAATAAGGCCGACATACCGCGGTTCTTGATGCCAGGTGTATCGTGGAGTTGCAAAGACTGCAGAAACCCGGCGGCGAATAAGAGACAGTCGCTCATTATTGCCGCGGATGACTCAGATCTCCCAACTACCCCGCTCGTCGTCCTGATGGATATACAAAAAAACATAGACATTAGATAATAAGAACGACTCCCTGTTACATTCAGTAAATTTTTGTAGCGACTCGATAACTAACTTTGAGGTTAGTATGACTAAGCTCAATGATGAAGTGATCCAAATTGAAAAACTCACTAAAGATAATCTGGAGTTGAAGTCACTTGTTAAACATCTTGGAGATCGACTAGACGCTATAGAACAACATGTGAGAGCCAATAATATCGAAATTCAAGGAGTTCCTGTGAAAGACAACGAAAATATTATGAACATCGTGAAGTCGATTGGTGTGTTCATAGGCTGTCCTATCGAACCAAACGACATAGATACGACCTACAGGGTATTCCAAGCTGAGCCGTCGAGACCGGAACCCATAGTTGTAAAACTATTGACAACGAAAAAGCGTAACGCTTTTCTGGCCGCAGCTAAATCGAAGCGCCAAGAAAGTGCATCCACCAAAGGTTTGAACATCGAGAACATATCCAAATAACTCTATATTAATGAACATTTGACCCAAAAAAACAAACTACTCTTGAAAAAAGCCAAAGAATCCGCTAGGGCCAAAAACTACAAGTATGTTTGGGTCCGCGATGGGTCTATTTTCGTAAGACAAAACGATAGATCCAAAGTTATAAAGCTCCTGAGTGACAACGACATAGAAAAAATAAAATGAACCCTGCTTATTAATTCTGATAGCGATCTAAGATAATGATATAAATAAATTATTCCATGGATATTTCCATCCTGTACCAGAATGTGCGTGGACTCAACACGAAAACATCTTTATTCTACAGAAATATTTTGAACTGTGAAAACGACATAATCTGTTTAACAGAGACGTGGCTAAAGCAATCTGTATTCAATTCTGAACTTTTTCCTGATTTCTTCAACGTCTATCGTCGAGATCGAGAAAACACTTCTTGCAGTAAAGTAACCGGTGGAGGTGTCGTCATTGCTGTTAACAAAAATATTAGAAGTTTTTCAGAGACCTCATGGAACTCTGAGGCAGAAGATATGTGGGTAACCATAATTCCAAATGATAGTGCCCCAAAGTGCCATATTGGCTGTTTCTACATTCCTCCCGGAGACGTCACTGCACTGAATATGTTTTGTTCTGAACTGAATGACATAGTGTTGAATAACCCTAATGATATGTTTATTCTATGCGGAGATTCCAACTTGCCAGATATACAGTGGGTGCCAGATCCAATAAATAATTTCTGCAAACCTGAGAATTTCAACAACCAACGTTCCAGTTTATTCATTGACACCGTATCCTTAACGGGTCTTAACCAATATAACAGCTTTTTGAACGTATCAGGTAACACCTAAGACTTAATTTTCGATAACAATTGCAATATGAGAAATATCAATATATGTAAATTTCCTCTGGTGCCCGAAGACTCAAACCACACCACAATCGAATTTGACATTAACTGCGCCCAGCCAATTCGCAGAAAAAACGGTAATAACCACAATTATAATTTTAATAATGCTAACTATGTTTCAATCAACCGCACCCTTAGTGACGTCGATTGGAATGAGGAACTCGTGAATTTGGATACCGAAAACGCAGTTGAAAGATTTTACTCTATTATTTATGATTTGATACGAAAATTCGTCCCAAAAAAGCCAAACTATTGTAAATCATATCCCACCTGGTTTTCTATATCCACTATAAAAGTAATTAGGGAAAAAATTAAATATCACAAACGTTGGAAAAAATTTCAGAATGATCTTGACTATTTAACTTTCAAACTATTAAGAGGACGATCTAAATATCTCATCGACGAAGATTACAAAAACTATCTACGCACAGTTGAAGAAAATATAGTGAGTAATCCGAAACACATTTGGCAATTCATCAAAAACAAAAGAAAATCGAAAGAAACTCCTGACAGCATAAAATACAATAACGAATCAATTGTTGATGAGAAAAACATTTGCAGTGCATTTTCAAAGTATTTTTCCTCGGTGTTCATCCCTCAGCTCAATGTTCAAGTAGAAATGCCAAATAATACACTCTCAAATATCACAAATTATAGCATCAACCAGAACGACATCATGAAAAAACTCAATAGTCCACCTAATAAAGGACCTGGTCCAGACGATGTTCCAACGTGTTTTTTAAAAAAATGCTCTCTTCATCTAACGAAACCCCTGTACATTTTATACAACAAATCATTCAGTGAAGGACACTTTCCGCAAATCTGGAAAACTACATATATCACACCTATATATAAATCTGGGGATAGACACATTATCGAAAATTACAGGCCCATTTCAAAACTATGTATCATTGCTAAAATATTCAAAAGTATTATTTTTGACTCCTTGTTTTTTGATACAAAGAACATATTGAATATCCAGCAACACGGCCTTTATCAGAGACCGTTCTGTAGACTCGAATCTATTTATATACACACAATATATATTAAAGAATATGAATCGCAGAGCTCAGGTTGACTCTGTGTACACCGATTTCAGCAAGGCTTTCGACAAAATCGATCATTCAATTTTACTCTCGAAGCTTGCGAGATTTGGTGTGCACGGATCACTTCTTGAATGGCTAGGTTCGTATGTCAGAGGCAGGTACCAAACAGTTACTATGAACAATCAAAAATCAGATAATGTTCTGGTTACGTCTGGCGTTCCTCAGGGATCTCATTTGGGACCCCTGCTGTTCAACATCTGTATTAATGATATAAGCGAGTGTTTCCACTCCTCCAGATTTCTCATGTACGCAGATGACCTGAAAGTATTTTTTCCTGTCACTTGCCCTAACGATGCGATACTTATTCAGGAAGATCTAGATAGGCTTTCTGAGTACTGTAAAGACAATAGCCTCTACCTCAACCTAACCAAATGCTACCACATTACCTCCAGCAGAAACTCAACAATAATACCAACCTCATATGAAATCTCAAATGAAAAGCTAGAAACCGTCAAGCAAGTAAAAGACCTCGGTATAGTCCTCGACTCCAAATTGTTATTTGACCAGCACTTATGTAGCGTATCCAAGAAGGCTAACAAGACGCTGGGCTTTATAATCAGATCCTGCTATGAACTGAGGAATCCCAGAACCTTCAGAACACTGTATATGTCCTACGTTAATAGCGTTCTGACTTATGGCTCAGTAATCTGGAACCCTCTTTATAATATTTATACCCAAAAATTCGAGAGTATTCAAAATAAATTCATTGATCATGTAAATATAAAATGGTTTCCTCATATCAATGAAAGGTGCAACGTTCGAAAAAAACTAAATCTCATCTCACTCGCGCACCGGAGGAAAATTGCAGATGTGAAATTTCTTTATAAAGTCGTAAATAGCAAAATTGATGCAATTGAAATAGTTTCTCAGATTCGATATGCTACACCAGTCTATAATACTCGCCAAACTCTTTTATTCTTTACCGAGCAGGCAAAAACAAACTATTTTCTAAACTCCCCCCTACACAGGATAACACAGACCTACAATATATTGTCAAGTTCCACCAGCATCGACATATCTGCAAATAGCTTCTACAAATTCCAAAACATTCTGAAAACGCACTTTTTACAATTAGAGTACCACTGAATATCTGCCAAGTTGTATCTCAAACAATAGTTTTTCCTATAAATCTTCATCACATATATTTGTATTTCCAATAATTATTTTCTCATAATTATTTTTCTTATAATTCTCATATAATACTAATATTTTTTTTCTTTTATTGTAATTTCTATAACTACTTAAATTTTTTTTTAAAAAAAAAAAATAAATTATTTTATAAATTGGAAGCCTTCCAATAATTTGTTTAATTATATGAAAAAAAAAAAAACGCCCAAACAATGTTTTAACCTGTATTTGGTTACTTTACCCATCGAACCATAACCTGAGAAAACCTACAATCCATACTACATGTTTCAAGAATCAAAATTGAAGCTAACAATATATATATATATATATATATATATATATATATATATATATATTATATATATTATATATATATATATATATATATATATATATATATATATATATATATATATATATATATATATTTCCATCCCACCATCATTTCTGCGTCATTTCATGATACCATCATTTGTGCGTCTAGCAGAAATATTGTAGTATATTCTATTTTCTCAAATCAGTTTGTTATAATATCAATTCAGGATAATTATTCCGGTTAAATTTTTCGATATACTTGAAAAACAAAAAAACAAAATTTACTGAACATTCTTCCAGTATTTCTCTCAAATCAGTTTGTTATAATATCAATTCAGGATAATTATTCCGGTTAAATATTTATCCATTGTTCTGATATTTCTGCGTCAGCCTTGTTGCCAAATATATGAGTGGATCTTTTCCCTTCACTGTAGTAGAGTGAGAAGTATTTTGATTCCCTTACTGTGTATTCATGAAATTCGTTTTTTGTAGTGCACCTACTTCGGAGTTCTACGAATTGTGTATCATTGAATTTGTCTGATGTTAAAACAAATAAGATGATTCCCAAGAATAGAATCAAAGTCAAATATTAAAACGCTCCTATAATGAGCCTCCATCAAGATTGGAATGAGGGAAACTCATCGAATGATTTTAGCCCACGAAAATGTGCTCCACTTAGAGTTTTTTCTTTTCTAATTATTTTTCTCTGTTAAATATGTTTTCCCCGGATAATTCCATTCATCTGTAGAAATAGACAACAATAGTAAAATTTTATTTTATATAAAGGTAAGAATTAGTTTTTAAAAAAGTATAAAATAATTTTTTCATCGCACCCTTTTGTGCATTGTGTATTATGACAAAAAAATCATAATCTCTGACCCCTCAAACTCCCACACCAATTTTGAATCAAATCGGATCATAATCACAAACTCATCCGCCATCTTGGAGCCGCCATCTTGAATTTATAAATGTTGACAAAAATCATAATACCCGACCCGAAAACCCCACATACCAATTTTGAAGTGAATCGGACCATAATCACAAATCTAGTCCGCCACCTTGGAGCCGCCATTTTGTTTTTTCTTCAAAAAGTTTCCATTTTACCGGAATTAGGAACACCTAGAAGTGTGTCAAAATTCACTTGATTTGACGCAGACAAACAAATAGTGCGAGTTAAATAAAAGCGTGTAAAAGGATCAACGCACAATAAAATATAATGAAAAATTATGTAGCAGGAAACTACTAGCAAAACACATTACAACCATTCGTTTTCTTATTGATAGAACGTAATAAAATTTGCAACAAACAAAAGTGATTTATTCATTTTCTATTAAAAGGACAAATTAAAATAAACAACTCCATAGTTCCATGGATTCAAGTGAAAAAAATTATTTGTTTCGATAAATGTTTTGTATAAAAACTTTTATCTGTTCCCATGTTTTATTTTCAAAGACCCCAGAATGGGTCTCTTTCAAATCATTACATTCCCCTTTTTTGGGAGGCACTTTATTCTGGATGTGGACTTTGAAATACAATTTGGCCAATTTCTTTTGTTCTGGGGTCCAAGGTACAAGTATTCTTTTTTTCTTAGGTGGGACCGAAGATGTTGAAGGTTCTTGCTGTTCTAATATTTCTTCTCTTGTTTCTATCGCCTCTTCGTCTGATGATTCCTCATTGACATCTTCTTCCAGATCTAAGTCTATCTCATCTAAAGTCTTTCCCTTATACTGCCCTGCCTGACCACTTTCCATCAACACTAAAAGTTTGGCAATTTTTGCGGTCTGAAAGACGTCGTCAGGTAATCGGTATACCTGCTTATGAACATCTTTGGTGTGCCCCATAAAGGTTGCCAATTGCTCAATATCATTTGGAGATAATTCTAGTATTTGGCTCATTGTGGCAAGATGCTTTCTAAGCCTAGTAGACGTAATTGCTTCGGGATTTTTTGCTCCGCTAAGCTTAGCATGTTTCTGCATAACCTTATATCCTGTTATGGGTGTATCATGATGCAGTGTAGGAAAGAGATAAATATTTTCTTTCTTTACAAAATTATCCCTTAATGCTATAGTTCCTTTAAATGTTGTTGTACGTCAGTTGTGAACAAAACAGGTACACCACGATCTCGCTTTCCTCTGGTCACAACTCGTTTGAATTTCTTCATGAGAATTTTTTCTGTTTGGGATATGGCGTCATTGAACTCTTCATATGATTGATGTTCTGGAACATTTTGATATAAATGAAGAGGCAAGCGTTGTAACTCACCTCCACGTTTTCTATTTAATAACATTGATCGACAATAACTTACTTCTAGAAGAAGTTTGTAAGCTTTCTCACTTTTTGGGTTAGTTTTAAGCTCTTCAAGTGCTGAATTTGCCTTTTCTATGAGATAACATCTGAATAATTTTATGTCACTTGCTAGGGGCACGATTGTTATTTTGTTCCACTTTCTCGTATTAAGACAAGAAGCTGCCACAGTGGAGATTTCAAATTTCCAGGAATCTGAGAGAAGTTGTTGAAAGGTTTTGAAATTAGCCTCCATCTCTGCTATATCAATCGTGGAGTTATATGATCTTCTTTTTAAGGTTAGTCTTATAGCCAAACTGCAACATTCCTTTAATGACGTCGCTATATTCATAGCAAAGGTTGCAGATGTATAATCTTCTGTTCTAGCATCATATCCAGCTACTATTTTTGTAGCTACAATGAAAGAATCGAAATAAATTGGTTGTAGAGCATCATAAAAGACGTCGCTATATTCAATCAATAACTTAGCAAGTTCTCGCATTTTCGAGAACAAACATTAATATGGTGCTTTTCTCTATGACTTGTAAGATATTGTGCACCATATTTGCAAATCAAAACATCGTTTTTAGCAACAAAAGATACTTTATCGGCTAACATTCTTGGAAATACTGTGTCTTTGAGTTTTTGATCTATGGCAAGATGTCTTATCAAAATATCTTGTGCATCTGACTTATGAGAAAATTTTGTTTTTTCTCCTGGGTTTTGTGGACAGTTTTTAATGTGGCGCCAGATTTGTGGTGGTCTGAAGTAACCCAAACAATGTTTGCACGGTACACAATCAGATTCGTTCCTGCCAGGGACATGACTTTTTTCACAGGTTTTACACAGACATCTGAATTTTTCAAATGGTTACCTTTTTTTCTAATTGCGGAAATCAGTCTCTTACGTGTAAGGTCATTCGGTTTCAATATCACAATTTTCTCAACCTCAGGTTCATGCGAATGGCTGCGGAGGAGATGCCTTCCAAAATTTAGAACTGATGTCTCACAGAAATAACATATATCTGGTAAACGTTTGAATTTTGTCCATTTTTTCTTCTTGTTTTGTTTAATGTCAGAAGAAATTACCTCTGGTGGTTTGGGAGCTGTTTTGATTCTCTGGGGAGATGTAAACTTCGGAATTGGATTCATTGAATTTGTATCAATTTCGCACATTTCCGATTCCGAGAGCATGTTCGAGTTCCGTTTTTTCTTAGAGTGATCAACAGTCACAATTTCACCAGAACTATCAGATGCTGAGTTGAACGTGGAAATTATTATTTTACTTGTATCATTTTCCGAGTCAGATCCAAATAATCTGGGCTGAACGGTTCTTCATCAGAGTAATATCCATTGGCCTCATCATCATTTTCATTTTTGCCATATAGCTTTTGGTCGTCTGCTTTAGTTGACTCCGAGATACTTTGTTTCGAAAATAATGTATCGAGCATGGGAGAGTTTAAATCTATATCTTGCAAAACCTTGATTATTTTTTTGCTTTCACCTCTGTTGATTTGGCTTTCAGTCTCAGGTGCAATGTCTGAAATATTATTCAAAGAATGGTATGAATTACTCTTGTCCTGGAAAATTCTTTTTTTCAAAATATTGAGGTTTGGCTTGGGGAAGATTGATTCTCATCAGTACTAGTATACAACCTTTCATTTTCTTGATCACCTGAAAAAAGAACAGAAAGAAATTATTGACGGAAAAAATTTGAATGGATTGAAATGTATTGTGATTTTTATTATTTTGTTCGAATTAATTTTCAGCATATACTATTGGGTATTTTTTTTAGGTATTAATTGAGTATTGAAGATATATTTTTCATGGCGAAAAACTGGTATTGATTTCTAGAGTAGTTCGAACAGTAATACTGTAGGCACTCAACTCCATCCCCAATAATCGATGTCATTAGGGAGTGGTAATCATTGAATTTTAGACAATAACAGAGTAAATCCAATCTTATGACCCATATTGCTTTAAAAAGTGCTCCAAATGTCATACAGTTTATGAAAATAGCTGATATTTTGGGAATAAACGGAATGACACTCATCTAATGTTAACTGTAGAATATATGTAGTAGTTTTATTTTTTGCGTCTGATCTCTTAAGTACTGAAGTGAATGTTTTTTACTCACCTAAACCGCAAGAAGGCTTCTGCAGAAGATCTAATATTTTTTTTCCTCTTGACATGTTAGTTTTTATGTTGATCTGAAGGAGAATGTATCTTCAAGAATGCCACTTATGAAAAAAAATATAAAAATATTGAGCTGAATAGTAAATAACAAAATATGGGAATGCCTCGGGAGTGAACAATATGTTGTTGAAAAGGAATAGGTAATAAAAAAAATCCAACTTGTTGTCAATGAATTTTGGTCAAAACTTGCAAGTCAATTAATTGTAAATCACTTCAACTCATTGAATCAAATTTGGTAAGTGTTCATCATTTTCAATCAATTCAAGGTGGTAGACAATTATTGTGATTCGATTCTATTCAATTTCGATATCAATTGCTATTCAGGGACAGATATAACGGATTTTTTGGTCAGAATTCATTGGGGTAAACTAGTTTTGCAATATACGGAGATTTTAAAGGTACATATTGCAAATTCTTCATGAATGACTGAAGATAATTAAATGAATATTAATAAAAAACATAAAATTAATATTTTAACAAAACGCACTGAATAGGAGAAAGTTATTTCTTTAGATGTGTGACGGAGGTTATTCTGTGAGCAACAGATACCAAAACTTGTCGCAGATTGTTTCCAGTTGAAATTTAGAATAGATAATCTTGGGCGACGAATCTTAGAATTTGTTACTCTCAGATTAAAATGCGTCAAATGTCTATAGAAATTATTTTTCCTGTCTTAGTACATTTCAGTGAAAGCTTGGTTTTCCCACATTCATTAGTTTATTTTTAGTCCGCAATGAAAAATTCATAATACACACCCCCAAACCGATTCCGCCACAAAATTCATTCGATAGAATGAATTTTTGAATTTGACCACAAATGCGTCATTTCCATCCAAATTGCCCGCTATCATAAATTTTTTCAATTTTGAGAAAAATTATAATCTCCTACTCCAAAAACATCTCCATTTTTTTAAAAACTTGACCAGTGGTCATAAAATTTGTTTCTTATCTTGTTGTATTTTGACTATATAACACATATTCTACTAATCCCAATTTTGATTCGAATCGAATCATGATCACAATACTCGTACCGCCATCTTGAATTTATAAACTTTGACAAAAAACTATGATCCCCGACCCTAAAACCTCCACTTACCAATTTTGAATAGAATCGACCATAATCACAAAACTCATCCGCCATGAATTTATGAATTTTAACGATAAACCAATAATCTTCGAATAAATTTATAATCTTCGACCCCAATAATCCATACATACTCATTTTAATAGAATCAGACCATAATCACATAACTCATCCGCCATCTTTATTAATGAATTTTGACAAAAAAAAACATGATCTCCGATCCGAAAAATGTCGACAATACAATTTTTAATGGAATTGGACTATAATCACAAAACTTGTCTCCATCTTGGAGCCGCCGCATAGAATTAATGAATTTTTACAAAATAATACTTTGAAAAAAAATTAAAAACACGGTAGTATTTAGCGTAGAAAGTGCACTAAAAGTAGAAAATAATTTTTCATTGAACCCAATTGTGATTCAAAATCTTAACGACTAAAAAAAAAGTATGGAGTGAAACATCATAATTCATTTCTCTACGACATATGTTCATTTCGTGTTTCTTGTTTTATTGTCAAATTTTTAAACCTTCTCTTTCATATTCGTTTACGTTTACCTTCAACTCAATTGCACAATTGGGTGCAAAGAAAAACTATTTTCGATTTTTTAGTCTATGAATCTTAGCCTTTCCATCATGAATGTTGACAAAAATTCATAATGTATGTCCCCGAAAACCCCCCACATACCAATTTTGAATAGAATCAGACCATAATCACAAAACTTATCCGCCATATTGGAGCCGTCCTCTTCATTTGGCGAAAAATTCCATAATCTCCGACCCGAAAACCCCCACATACCAATTTTGAGTAGAATTGGACTATAATCACAAAATTTGTTCGCCATATTGCAGCCGCTATCTTCAGTTTATAAATTTTGACAAAAACTCATTATCTCCGACCCGAAAACCCCACATACTAATTTTGAATCGATTAGATCATAATCACAAAACTCGTACGCCACCGTTGTGCTGCCATCTTGAATTTATGAATTTTGACAAAAAATCATAATCTCCGCACAAAACTTGACCGCCATCTTGAGTCGTCATTTTGTTTTTCTCTAACAAAAAATCCATATTGCATTGTCACCGGAATTATGAACACCTGCCAAATTTCAAGTTAATCGGACGAGTAGTAGCGTATGTCAAAATTCCCCTACAAGATTTCACCCGAACGTACAGATAGAAAAATAAATGAACAAGGCAAGTTAAATAAAAGCTTGTACTAAAAAAACTTTCCTTGACATTCATGATTATATATGAGTTTGACATATACAGAAGATATGCAACTGAATATCGACCTGTCTTGGGATTCTTCAGGAAGCTTTCTACATTTGAAATATATCAATTTGTTCCATACGTAAGATGAGCTCTGTTATTATATTATTGCATATTACATTTAATATATAATAATGCTAACCAAGTGTTCATTCATCCACATAGTATCCCTAAAGTATCAACAAATTAAATATTTGTTGTCATTTCCGACTGCTGGTTCATACTAATCATGATAATATGAGATTTCAAAATATTTGAATGAATTCGCCAAATAACACTTCAACAGTTCTACAATTCTGAACGAAGATAATATCAAATTCTACAAAGCGCAATATTCAATTCGTGGCTAAGCAGAATTATTTTGAAGTTGTTCTCCGATTAAATATAAACTTACCTTAGAATTTACGTCGAACACTGGTTCACTGGAGAATTGAACAAACACGTGTATTTAATTTTCTGGAGCGCAGAAATACAGTTACGACGTAAAATAACATACGATGCAGTGTTGCAAATTTTTCAAGACGCAGAAAAATCGTAACGGTGGAGAGAAAATACCCATTTTCAATATACGCCTAGCGATAGCAGCGCCTCTATCGGCAAATGTCAGAACTAGGTTATACGCTATCTGCACACCATACCATCATTTTGACGTCCCCTCATTTTTTTCTGTAGTACAGTCATGTAATAAGTAATCATTTAGCGAAGTTTGTATTTCTGCGTCCATATACAGACGCAGAAATACAGGTGACGCAGAATTACATGGGCAAAACCAAATGTATTGACGCAGATTTACAGGAGGGATGGAAATATATATATATATATATATATATATATATATATATATATATATATATATATATATATATATATATATATATATAAAAACATTTATATATATATATTTTATATATATATATATATATATATATATATTTATATATTTATGTATGTATATATAAATATATATATATATATATATATATATATATTGTTTGCTGTTGACTCGGTAAATGGAATATTAAATAAATTATCAAGAGGCCTCATTTCATTATCTTGTCTCCCTCTTCGGCACAGCTTTGATTTCATCATTTATATGAATATTCTCGATCATTTCTTCATACTTTCCATATGACATGACACTACACAGGGAACGTCAGAAATGGATCAGTCGACATAAAATTTTCTAATCTACAAGCTACATCTCACTAAATGCAACCTCACCAAACTATGCAGGTCCCAAAGTTTTCAATAAACTCCCGGAAATTATAAAGAATTTGAAATCACATCAAGCATTCAGAAAAGCATTGAAAGAATACTTAGTAGAAAAATGTTTTTATAATCTTGCAGAATGAATGCAATAAATTAGCTACTAACGGTACTGTCATTTCCAACCTTGGATAAGACAATAAATAACAAATGATTGGCAGTTAATCAAGATACTTCACACCACTTATTCGATCCAGGTGTATCTCCATAGCTTTAATCCACTCTCTATATCTCAACAAGTATATATGCAATATCATATGAAAAAGCAAACATACTCATTTATACATGAACGTGACAGTTTGTACTAACTGTATTGACGAAACCTATTTTAAGTGTTCTTGGTAAATAAAGATTATTATTATTATTATTATATATATATATTATATATATAACAATACAATACATTCTAACGGTAGTAAGCGATCATAAGCTTGAGGGCAAAATGGCATATAACCACGGCTATCCTCCGAACATCACTATGAAAATGTTTTAAATACATTGAACTATATTACGTGTAAGTTGTTTATTTAATAGACGATAAATATTGAATAGTGTGAACAGAACCATTTCAGATGAGAATATTTTCTTGTTTCATAATTTTCAGAGCGTGATTTTTCAGTAGTCGGGTTTTAGTTCTCAAACTTATTTTTAGACGCATATAAAAAAAGGTATATTTATTCAACGTGCAAGAATGATTTATCTGCGACATGTACCAAACATCTCCAGTTGGATTCTGTACGATCAAGAAGGGAAACAGAACGTTCATTTTTCTTCTGGATGTACCCTCTTTATTTGACACCGATTATTCTCAATATGAAATACAGCGGTCCAATCACAATTACCCCTATTGTCGATTTCAACATCTTGGAGTGCTTTCATTTTGAATTTTATATTTCAATTATTACTGAACTATACTCTTTAGGTGAACATGCTTAAAAAGAAGTTTCAGTCCACTATTTTGGAACAGTCATTACAATTTGTATAGTGTGCAGTGAAATTCATTATCTTGAAGTGTTTTCATTTTGATGGAACTGTAATTTCCCCTCCAGAATTTTATATTTCAATTATTACCGGACTATACTTTTCAGGTGAATATGCTTACAAATGGAATTTCGTCCTATTTTGGACGTCATTACAATTTTATAGAGTGCAGTAGAAATAATTCCATCAAAATACTCTTCGAGATATGGTGTATTTTGGGATAATCAAAAAATATTTCACAATGTGCTTCTTTTGCAATGAAATAGAAATATATTTTACCGTAAAGTTCAACATATTTAATGTTATACCATTCTGAAAACTAGGATTAGCATTTTTTTTAATATTTCTCTAGGGGAACGTATGACTCATGAATCGCCCAATTTTTTTCCTGAAAGTTCTGTCACTATCAATTTCATTACGGACACTGATGAAAAGACGGGACTCTTCAGGGTTGCATAATAAAAACTACAATCTTTGAATATGTAATTTTGTAGCTGTGGCACTCCCAAAACTGATCTGATGTTTCGAGTTCCTCAGAAATCATAAAAGTATCAATAATTCAAGAACCAACAAGTTCATACTGAGGGAATATTTTTATATTCTGATCGGTCGTTGGCTAGTATATCAGCCCTCCAAAAGATGACGTTGATTTTCTGGGACACCTTATATGATTCTATATTTAGTTGGTGTAAAAAATGAAATGATGATGAGAGACGCGCTGGATGATTTAATCATTGATTACTTCATTTGCCACACAATTATGCATTGATAACTTACTTCATTCAAATTAATCGGAACATAACTCTGTCTAATTCCAGACATCATACACATTTTTTTCTCCAACTGGAGGGGAGTTCAGAATTCATCATACTTATAAGCTACATCAACATCAGCGCCGAATATTTTCAATAATTATTCTCAAATTATGGAAAAGAAAGAGAATATTCAACGATGTTAAACCAAAGATGTGAATATCACGGAAAGAATAGGACTATTATTTTTAATGAAAGTCGGCAGATGGTGTCTGCTCGAATCAGTTCAGCTATTATCTGCAATTTCAACTCCTGGTACTTGGTAAAACGTGCTTTCCCTAATATTGGTAATTATGAAGTAATAGCTGGAAAATTTTCTATTCTTTCCTATAATTGCATCAGAGATCAGGGATTCCTTCAGCGAAAAGAATTTCAACAGACCTAATCATCAGGAAAGTTATAGTGATTTGAGGATTACTTGCATCATTTATAATTCTCTTAATTCTACGGGGTATGTGTTACTGTATAGTTCATAATCGTGAAGTATTTTCTAATATAATGAAATAATCAATAATAAATATTTTTAAAGACAAGCTTTCTTTCGAATGCACTAAAAAGTCAAAAATAATTGCTTTAGATATGTGACGTAAGTTATTCCATGAGTTATAGAATCACAAGTTCGTCTCGCAAAGTTTTTAGTTCGAATACAGAAGCGACAAGCTCACGGAATAACCTATGTCACACATCCAGAACTATTAATTTTTACTTTCTAGTGCATTTGAATAATAACTTGTCTTTTGAAAGGTTCTTTATTAATTATTTTACTTTGTGCTCTTCAGTACTCAAGTACGCCTTAACCTATGCATTTTTGTTGAAGTATTGTTATGATGAGGCCTTCTTTTCCTGTATGGTAACTGAAAATCAATAACTTGACTGAACTCATGACCTCCGACCCCAAAAACCCCGACAAACCAATTTCGAATCGAATCGAGCTATAATTACAAAATTCGTCCGGCATTTTAAATTTGTGAATTTTGATAAAAAAATCCTAATCTTCGACCCTGATGGCCTCCCACATACAATTTTGAATAGAATCGAACAATAAACACAGAGATCATCGGCCATCTTGGAGCGCCATTTTGATTTTGAATTTTCGAAAAAAAAAACATATTTTCGAACCTGAAACCCCCACATATCAATTTTGAATCGAATCGTACCATAAACCTAAATCTCGTCCATCATCTTCAATCGCCATTTTGATTTTTTCTCCAAAACAAATTCCATTAGCCGTCATTCCAATTTCCTGAATGTTGAAACCCCCACATATAAATTTTGATATAATCGTACCACAATCACGAAACTCCTCCGCCATTTTGGAGCCGCCATTTCGAATTTATAAATTTTCGACAAAAAATTCATAATCTCCAACCCGAAAACTCCACCATACAAATTCTGAATGGAATTTATCATTATCACAAACTCGTCCGCCATCTTAGAAGCGTCGTTCTGTTTTTTTATAACAACAATTCCATAATGGGTTGTCACCGGAACTATGAACACCTGTCAAATTTCACCTGAATCGGATGTCGGCAAGTGCTCCAAAAATGGATTACAAATCTTTAACTGAAAAGAATGACAGAATGACATACGAAACGAAGCAAGTTGAATAAAAGCTTAAAGCTTTATAGCTTGAAAAAGTGTTATTTCATTCGCTTCATCCACAACAACTACAGTGCTGTTATAATAGTCCGGAAGGGGACCGCAGAAAACCTGTCAAATCGAGTAATAGAATGAAATCTTTTTACAATATCAGTTCTCACAGCAAACATAATAAAAATTAATGACTGCCTGGGCAAAAGTGGTGCGTAAGTTCTTAATGGCCTTTTTTTGGAAAAAGCAACCATACCAATGTAGCAACAGATTGTTAATAGTTTGAAAACAAATAAACTTCCGAGTGATCCAGCGGTCTGAAGAGCTGGTTCACGAAAGGAAGCGTAGGTGAGCGTGTGTTCCAACCACAGCTCGGGCAGCTTTTTTTTTTTAGTTTTTCCATTCGAAATTGAAGAATTTACCCCAAAACAAATCATTTCACCTGTCTGAGAGCTGGCTGTTGAAAACCTGGCCGATCGAGGTAACAGAATGAAATGTTTTCACAAGCATTCATTCAATTTCACATATGTATTTGTTCAGTTCAAATATTTCAAGTGCATTTTGACCTACTTCTAGTTGTTCTAATAACGTGAGATATGGCAGGTGTTCGTAATTCCGGTGACAATGCATTACAAAATTTTTCCAAAGAAAAAAAATGGCGATTCGAATAAGGTGGACGAGTTTTGTGATTATTGTTCAATTCTATTCAAAATCAGTATGTGGGGGCTTCTGGGGCTGGACATCATGATTTTCTGTCAGTATGCATGAATTCAAAATGGCGGTTCCAATATGGCGATGAGTTTTTTGGATATAGCTATATTCCAATGGAAATGGATATGGGGGGGTTTTTGGGATCAAATATTATGATTTTCTGGTCAAAATCTACAAATTTAAGATGACGACTCTAAGATGGCGACGACTTTTGTTACTATAGTCCAATTTTATTCAAAATTGGTGTATGGGGATTTTCGTAGTCGGACATCAGGATTTATTAGTCGAAATTCATGAATTCGACTTGACGGCTCCAATAAGATGACGTGTTTTGTTATCATGGTCGTATTCCATTCAAAATTTGTATGTGGATTTTTTGGGGTCATAGATTATAAATTTTTCAATAGGATGACCGATTTCCTGAACGACTTAAGAGAATTAAAGGAAAATGATCGAGAAAAAAGTCAAGACAAGCTTTCATACAAATGCACCAAAAAGGAAAAATGAATTATTCACTTGTTTGACAGATTCAGAAGCTTGCCGCGAACATAAAATGGGTATTGGTCGGAGTTTGAAGCTGTTACTCGATTGATATAGTAACGATCAAAAAAAATTTAGTGCCAAGGCATTAAAACAAGATTTACGGGGCACTAAAATATATCATTTGTTCAAATCTTAAATACTGGATTTCAAGAGTAATACCAATCGGTTAGTCCATTGATATGGTTGCAGTACAAAAAATGATAGAGAGAGCATACAAAACTTGTAAACAAATTCTGCTCAGACAAGTAATTTTCCTGATGGTCTATGTGAGTGCTTACATTCCAATAGAAATCATTGGAAAACAAATTACACAAATGCACTGAAAAGGGGTAAATAATTTTTCTGTTCGAGCTACATTATTCTGTGAATAACAGTTTCAAAATCTTGCCACGCAACGAAACATTTTTTTATATTCGCGGCAAACTTTTGAATCTGTTACTGATAGAATAACCCAGGTCAAACAATTGAAGAAATATGTTTTTTGTATGAAAGCTTGTCTTATTTTTTTTCTAATGATTTTCATTGAAAAATTTATAATCTACGACCCCAAATGAAAACTCACATACCAATGTTGAATGAAATCGATCCATGATAAAAAAACACATCGCCTTCCTGAAGCCGACATCTCGAATTCATAATTTTTGACTGA
The DNA here is from genome assembly GCA_018342105.1 of Gonioctena quinquepunctata. Taxonomy (NCBI): domain Eukaryota; kingdom Metazoa; phylum Arthropoda; class Insecta; order Coleoptera; family Chrysomelidae; genus Gonioctena; species Gonioctena quinquepunctata. The sequence continues at coordinate 74,550 of JAFIRS010002876.1, read as the reverse complement.
AGAATCATGATGTCCGGCTCCAAAAGCTCCCACACACCAATTTTGAATAGAATCGAACTTTAATCACAGAACTCGTTCGCCATATCGGAACCGCTATTTTTGAGTTTCTGTTGAAAATGCCATAATGCATTGTCACCGGAATTACGATCACCTGCCAAATTTCACGTTATTCGGATTCACTTACAAAATCTGAACTGAACATATTCATATGTGAAATCGAAAAAATGCTTGTGAAAACATTTCAATCTGTTGCTGCATTGGTATGGTTGCTTTCTGCGAAAAAATGCCATGGAAAACTTATGCACCACTTTTACCCAGGCAGTCAATGATTTTTCTTATGTTTGCTGTGAGTACTAACATTTGAAATATATTTTATTCTGTTACTCGATTGGTCAGGTTTACTGCAGCCCGCTCTCAGCCTATAACTCTGTCACATATCAATACACATATTTCCCTTTGACAATTGTTCAGAATGTATTGCATTGGGTGCATCAGAAAAATAAAATAGTCGTTTGGTTCTCAACATATGACACGTTCATTTTACTAAACTCTGAAATTCTTCCAAATAGTGATCTTTACAAGAATCACACACCGTGCTTTCCAAAGTTGGAGCTTCCTTTCCAACAAGGTTGAGATATTGTGTAAATGATTCTATCGGGCATCGTTTGTTGCATGTTGCATGAAAACGAAACTTCAGAACTTACAGGTACATTGGTCCCATTATGGTCCTGATATATATTCACAAGGATTGACATTGTTAACAATCGCTTTTTTCTTGTGCGAGGTCTTGCTCGACCTATCCATGAGTTAACAGAGATCGTTCAACTCATCAATGGGTGGTGATACACTATTTTCCCACATACAAATAATCGTTCTGTGGACAACAGGACTGAATATACTCGATCGGTATTGGTGTCATCATCAAACTTTAATACATGGAAATTTCGCAGAACTAGGAATGATAGCGCACTACCTCATTCTCTACAGGTGGTCACGTTTCTTGATGACTTTGAAAAGCAATTAAACTGCCTCTGCGAATAATCTGAAATCACCGCCGCAATCGTGTGTGATATAAAACTCTTTCGTCAAAAATAAGTTCAAAATGAATAATTCCATATATTATCAATATTGCAGAGGGGAGAGAGTTTTAATTAGAGACACCACCATCCGCTTACAGCTGTTTTACGGTTACAATTACAGGACGGTTATGGGGTCTTCCTAGGAACCCAATCAAACTCTTGGAAAATTAGTACCTTCTCGGAAAGTACAAATATATGATTTATAACAAATTATGTGGCCCTTTGTGAAATGAAACCCAACCTGGCACCATGCAATTCAATAATAATTTTGAGAGGTATCCAGCGATTGTTGGTATGTCGCAGTTTTTCATAGCGGTCCTCATAACGTCAAGAAATAACAAAAGAAATATATTTTATTCAATTTTAGAGAAACCACCAATTGCCTACAGCTGGTTTCTCAGTTCTCAGGATGTTTTTGTGGTCTCTCTTGAAACTGAACACTGGTCTATACCAATAATCGTTGGATACCTATCAATGTGTGGAAAACTTCATCGTTTTGCATTCCATGGTTTAGGGTTATGCATAATTCGTTGTATCTCATGTATTGGTCCTTTGCCGGATGGTTCTAATTCTCCGTAAGTTTGGGTATGGTTCAAAGAAAGACCAAAGAGCCGTCCAGATGGAATGGCTTTTTTGGAATTCAATTCATTATTTCCTCTTTGCTTTTCTGTGGTCCACTCTAAACAAGCTAGATAATAATTATCTTTTCTTGTTGGATACTTATCAATATGTAGGGAAACGTGTTAGTTTTGGATTCCATGATCTCCGGTTGATTTTACTCCACAAACTATGGATATTGCCGTCTATAATTTGTAATATTTCATTATTAATAGTCTGATTTTGTCAATAACAGAAAAAATAATTTTCTTTGTGTGAAGTATCCTTCCAACATTTCATAAAAACATTATTTCATGGTTTTTTGTAGTCATGTGGTGATATCAACTCCAGCATCGCGAGAATGATCTTCTCTTTCTACTATCTCCCAGACATTGAAGATAATTCGGACAAAGAACCAGCAGAGCAACTGGGGTAATGAATATTCTAGAGTCTACGGCATCTGACACCAGTTTCAACTCTTTCTCAACCATTCAAATCACTCCACCGAATCCTCCCGATCCAACAAAAGACTCGGTCAGATTAACATCACATGCTTGAGAAGTTAATTGATCCAATCAAGTATTTGATAATGATAATCAAGAGGTCACTGTCGAGCAAACCAGATTAAACGCAACACAAAATATTTTTACGAAGTGTAATTCAAACCAAGCCACCTTTAAACTTGGAGCATACTTATAAAAAAAAAAAGAACTCATAGGACTCATGGTGATGTTGAAAATATACCGACTACTGATTAGGGAAACTTTTAGTCGACTGATCCATTTCTGACGTTTTCTCTGTAGTGCAAGTCATGGCATATGGGAAGTATGAATGAATTATCGAGAATATTTCTACGAATGTTGAAATCAAAGATGTGCCAAAGCGGAAGGCAGAATATGACAGGATAATGAAATGAGGCCCCTTATCAATTCATCCAATGTTTCGACTCATTGAACGAGTCGATGACTGCCCTCTTGTGAAATAATATACATCCTGTTGGAAGGGCCTACAAGGTTTGCGTAGGTGACTCAGCTACAGGGTTCATCTAGGAGTTTTTAGATATATATATATATATATATATATATATATATATATTGTTATGTGAGGAAATGTAGAATAATTGAACTTATAATTATCATTATTATTATTATTAGGTATTTTAGTTATCGTCGTTAATGCTATGTTGTTTTGCAATTTTATTTATCTTTTTACTATTGATCTTATAATATGCTCTAGTCGGTGCATATGTAACAAGAGGGCAGTCCTGGAGTAGTTCTATCATAAAAAGTATCTGACCAACGAAATATCTAATGAAAATCCACAATTAAATCATGTCAAAATTCAAATTTATAGAAACGTCGAAATCAAAGTAAGATCAAATTATATATAAGTTTTGAACAACCTGTATAACAATTCATATCAACAAAAAACCCACCAATGGGATATCGAGAGAGTTTGTGTGGGGAGAATGATGATATACGAAAGATGTGATAGCAGAAATTGTAAAAATATAAGTTTATACCAATTTGTGAATAGTATGTTAGATTAAGAATTAGCTTCCATTCAGAAAATCATCAGAAGTAATTAGAATAACAAATAAGTAGATAGGAAGTGACACAAAATTCAAAAATCTGTGAGAAAAGAAAACAAAAATGTGTATTTCCATGACAGAGGATAACAAGTTTGGAGGAGATTAAAGAAGTTACAAAAAGGAAGCCACGTACAAAAATTTGAAAGAGATATTAATAGACAATTCAAGAAAAAACTGGTTAAAAGATTCCTGAACGAGAGAAATTTCTAAAAAGCACAATTGGGAGACATACGTTATCAAAAATTTCCACTTACCTGGTAGAGGAGAGAAATCCATGAAAGAACGCACGTAAGCTGTCATTGCAATTCCCAAAGTACGTCCACAGGGCTGGGAACATCACAGAAAAAGGAGCAACAAGGTATTCCAATCACCGAACTCACCAAAGTGCAACTTTTCGTATATCTATCCAATAATTTTAAGTGTCCGATCCACTGTTTACATTGTTTTGGCTGAACATTCATCAAAATTCCATGCTGAAGGACTGAACATAATTTTACATATTCTGCCTATTGATAATCATCACTCATATTCAAATTGCACCATTTCGTATTATTGTTTCCTTTTACCGCAGAGTAGGGCAGTTTTGAGGTTTTTGGCTGAATAATAACAACCATTTGTTTATTCTCTGCAATCTGTGTTTTATCTAACCACACTTTTCTTCCACTGAACAGCATTTCTTATCGAATCGTTTGTGCTAAGTCGGCAATAGAGATCACAGAACCGACTGCTGAGATGGAGCTGACTCATGTTCATAGGCGTACCTGACTCAGCTGGGATAGGATAACAAAAAAAGGTTTGACAAAAGAATGGTGAGATAACATAGCTGGAGTTTCCATTTGTAATGATAGGGATTCAGAAATTGGAATCTGTGAAATAAATTCACAAAAATATATATATAGTGTGACCCATTTAAAATGGAACCACACCTGTAAAATAAGCATTTTTCAGTCATTCTCAAAAAATCATTTTTTTGGAAATTAAGCATCAAAAACTGTATCTTTACACAAATTTTCATAATCTTAGTTTCATTTCCAAGGCACTCTTTGGTTGTTTTTTGTTCGTCAAAAACGGCAAAAGTTTATTGGGCAAATTTTTGTTTTCCAAATTTGACTACACTACTGGATTTGTCGTTGTTATGAATAAAAACCATCAAAATTTCATAAAAAAATATTGGTTAACAACGAAGTTACAACAACTTTAATTTTGGAAACAAAGTATTTGATTATAATTTTTATTTAGATTATAGACATATTTAAAATCTGGCAACACTGCCGATACAAAGTAGAACACCGTTGAATTTGTAAGCAAAAATCCGAAGTCGATAGCTCATTTCGTTCTACAGTTATAACTCCTGAAAGTATGGTAATGTGAGCGATTTGTGGTGGAAGCGATTTTGTAATAAAAATCTGAGTACGCCACTGGATTTTGAATTATATTCCCTAAAATCATTTATTCAAGTTTAGATTATAAGGGTTTTCGGAATAACAGAAAATTAAAAATTTATTTTCAAGTTATGCAGTCTTCCATAGCCGATAAAAACGAAATGAACCGAATCAAGTTTTAAAGTATCAAAATTATTTATTCAATAATAAAACAGAAAGCAGGATAAAAAATGTTCCTTTTAAATTCTGCAAACCTCAACTGAAACAAGCTTCTAGAGAAAGTATCAATAATTTGAGGAAAGCTGAACTAATACATTAGGCATAGGTATTGTACTAAATCAATAGTAGGCTGTGATTTAGTACACCACAAATCGCTCACATTACCATACTTTCAGGAGTTATAACTGTAGAACGGAATGAGCTATTGACTTCGGATTTTCGCTTTACAATTTCACTAGTGTTCCACTTTGTATCGGCAGTGTTGCCAGTTTTTAAATATGTCTATAATCTAAACAAAAACTATAATCAAATACTTTGTTTCCAAAATTAAAGTTGTTGTAACTTCATTGTTAACCAATATTGTTTTATGAAATTTCGATGGTTTTCATTTATAACGACTACAAATCCATTGGTGTAGTCAAATTTGAAAATAAATATGGCCTAATATACTTTTGCCTTGGAAATGAAACTGAAGTTATGAGAATTTGTGTCAAGATACAGTTCTGAATGCTCAATATTAAAAAAAAAATTTCTGAGATTGACTGAAAAATGCGTTTTCTACAGAGGTGGTTCCATTTTAAATGGGTCACACTGTATATATATATATATATATATATATATATATATATATATATATATATATATATATATATATATATATATATATATATATATATATAAGTCAAAATCAATCACCAACCAAGAATAACAATTGGTGCCCAACGCAGAGCTAAATTGCCAAAACAAGAATTAGAAGCAATTTAAAATTGAAAACAGAAATAATTTTCGAAATTAAAATTATTTATACAGAAAAAATAAAAGTTGACATTTCAGAAATTCTGCATTGACATATTTGTATAAGTGTTGAGAGAATAGATTTGAGAGATGGAAAAAAAGTTGGTTTGGAAGAAGGTGCAGAAGGTAGAGAGAGAGGTGATCAAGGAAAAGGAGAGGGTAGTAATGTGAGAGGGAGTGAAATAAAAAGTGAAAAGACAGATATGAACAGTAAGATTGATAAAATGATGGAATTTATAGAAAGTATGGAAAATGAAATGAATGAAAATTCAGCAAGAATGAAAAATGAAATGAAAGAGCAAATAGAGAGAATAAATGATGGAATGAGAGGAAGTATGGAAAGAATGGAGGAAATGGATGGAAAAAAAATGGAAAATATGAAGAAAGAAATGAAGGAAAGTTTAAAAAATAAATAAAAGAGTTGAAAGAAAAACAGCAAGTATGGAAGAAAGATTGAGAAAAAATGTAAAGAAAATATAAAGGGTGTGGAAGAGAATATGGGAAGTATGCAGAAATAATTGAGAGGAAAAATTTAAGATATGAAAGGGAATATGGAGAGGATGGAAAATAAGATGCAATCAAAATCTGAAGAAAATAAAAAACAATTTTTACAAATGCACAAACAATTGGAAACAAAAATAGTACGAAATAATGAAGAATTTTATGTAGCTGTAACTCAAGAAATATCATTTATCAATAATCAAGTAGAACAAAATGACAAATGAATGGAAGATATCACAGTAAATATAAGTAATAATAATGAAAAAGTTGAGAAAGATATAAATATGATAAATGAAAAATCAGATACTCAACAATAGGAAACAAATATAAAATTAATTACAGTAGAGAATTTTTCAATATATAAGAAAAAGGTAGCTTCAATCAAAATTAAAATGAAAATCAAGAAAAAATCAGAATTTCAGTAGAAAAGATTATATCTATAGAACAAAGGAGATTAGACACTAATATAGAAAATAGGATTAATAATACCTACCAAGAGTTACAAATATAGTATATTAAAGTATAAGTGGATAAAAAGGGCTTTAAAACACGCGCGATTTTTCGAGCACGACGGCGCAGCCGGAGTGCTCGAAATAGATCAAGTGTTTTTAAGACCAGTTATCCACGAATACTTTACGTGATTTTTTTTTATTGGTGCACTTTGAAATCATATATACTGGTATCATTACTACAAAAAATAGAAATAAGAACTAATAATGCAAGAAGGTTGAATTCGTGATGTGACATCAGTATACCTTTCGTTGTCATGGAAATGAGAAAAACATTCATTTGCAATTTGTTACCAAAGATCAATATTTGTTGTCACCAGAGCTCAAAAATGAATTATTCTAATATCGATTTTTTGAATAGTGAGGCAGAATCGCGGTTAATACCGCGAAAATCCAGTGATCTATATATAAAAGAATATGAAAAGTTCATCAAATGGATGGAGGAGCACATATAAATGAACGAATTGTGAGTAATATTTTATTTGACATTACAAGGTACTCCTGTCAGATCAATAATAAAACATTTTTCATTTAGACTTCACGTTTCTCGATTTGTTGATGTTGTCATGGTTACCTTTAAAAAACGCGCGTTTTTTAAAGTTTGATTTAAACACGCTGAGGCGTGCTTTAAATGGGTAAAAAGGGGCACCAATAAAAAAAAAAAAAAATTCAATGGTATTATGAAGGAATTACACCCCATAACGTTTAAAAAATTATTAAAAACAAAATACGACATATAAACTCAATAGAATAAAAGAAATTATCAGACAGTATTTGTTCAATCAACCTTGTGTTTGATTTAACAGCCAAGAGAAAAACATAAATGATTTCCAAGACTTCAAAAATTCATTTATTAAACAATACTGGGGAGAAAATGGAAAACTTATTCTTAGTGATAAATTACAACTTGGTGAATTCGATGAAAAAAAAAGTATCAATTATAATAATTATGCTATACAACTTTTTGCAATGTCCCAAAACCTCAATCCTGTTATGAGAGAAGGAGAAATAGTAGAAAATATTAGTAGACATTTCAAGCAGGAAATATTTGAAATTATAAATAAGCATGAAATAAAAACTATGGATAGATTGAGTCAATATGTACTCGGATTAGAGAGAACTTTGTCATACAGAGTTGGGAAAACCATAACCAACCGAGGAATATACAAAGCAGTTATAGAAATCAAAATAATAATTAGCAAAATAGGTATATGAATAATCAAAATAATAATAGAAATACAATGAATGAAAACAATTACAGATACAATAGATATAATAATAACAACAATTACTATTCAGACAGAAACAGGAATTATAACAGACAAAGCAATTATAATAACGAAAATCAAAACAATTATAGAAACTATAGAAACCAAAATAATGGGAATAATTTACAAAATAATAACAATCGACAAATGTATCGAGGGCAAAGAATGTTTTACAGAAGACAAACAAAATCCATTCATAAACAATGAGGAAGATAATGATCAAACAAAACGAGTCCATCTTCACAGAAGGAGCCAGAGTGCTGAGAATTTATCTGTAAGAGAGGGATATATGAATAGATCTGTGGAAAACAATCAAATAAATAGACCCACCACAAGTGCAATAGAACAAAATTTCATTAAATAGACCATATGTTGAGCTGGACAATGCAAATTATGAACACCCCATAGAATTTATAATGATAAATGAAAATGAAGAAAATGGACAATTTAAAGGGCTTATAATATTACCAGGTAGTATAGGGAATAAAAAAGTAAAAATTTCAATAGATACTGGTTCAGAGGCATCTTCGATTAAAGAAGATAATTCAGAAAATTTTCTGAAAATCAAAAATATAATGGTAACAATGCCTAAACAAATTTAATAGGTATAATGAAAAAATTTAAATTGAAGATAGATGATAAAAACATCGATTACAATTGCTGGTATTTAGAAATATGGAATTTGATATAATAATTGGTACTGATCAATTAGAAAATGTAAAAGCAAAAGTCTACTATGATAAAAAAGATATAGAAATGGTTGGTAAATGGTTTGAATTTTTCGAAGGAAAACTTGATATAAATAAAGATAAAAATATTATGTGTATGAGAGGAATGATTGTGAGAAATGAAAGTGATAATGATGATAATAATTATAATGAAGTTCATAATAAGAAATATAAATGTAATGATGAAAATGAAGGGTATATTAATGAATCATAAATGAATATAAAAAAATAATAATGTATGAATCCAGAATAGCGAAAGAATATGTTCACAAAATAGAAGTGAAAGAAACAGAAGAGTTCAGATCTTAAAATTATCCAATTTCATGCAGATATAGAGAACAAGTAAAAGAAGAGTTGGGAAAAATGTTAAAACGAGGAATGATTGAAAGGAGTACTAGTAATTATATGAATCCAGTAGTTGTAGTTGTAAGGAAAAATGGTGAACTTCATTATGTTCAGATGCCAGAGAACTAAACAAAATCATAATACCACAATATGAATCTCCGTTGAATATAGAATCTATTTTTGGCAAATGTTTTTTCCAAAATTGATTCGAAACATAGTTTTTGGTTTATACCATTGCATCAAAATTCTAGAAACTATACAGGATTTTGTAGAGAAGGAGTAGTTTATAGGTTTTGTGTTGTTCCATATGGTTTACAATCTGCCTGTCGAGCATTGGAAAGAGTATTACATAAAATACTTGACAAATATGAAAATTTTGCATTGCATTATATTAACGATATTTTTATATAAAATTAAATAGTACATAGAGAACATTTGAAAAAAATATTTCACATACAAGCTGAAGCAGGTCCTAGAATAAAGATAAAGTGAGTTCTTCCAAAATGAAATTAGCTATTAAGGATATAGAATAAATAAAAAAGGTGTAGAGATGGATCCTGAGAGAATAAGAACTATTAGGGAATATATTAGGCCATACAATTTGAAAACACCAACAGGATTTTTGGAAATAATAAATTATTCTGAAGAACTAATTCCAGACCTAAGTTATTAAGAGGACCTCAATTAGAACTGTTGAAAAATAATGTTAAATGTGAATGGGGTAATGAACAAGAAAGGGCATTTATAGAATTGAATGACGTTTCCATACAAAATTTTAAAAAAATTCATCCTGATTACAATGTACCTTTTATTTCAAGAACAGATGCATAAATGTAAAGATTTGCTGGGGTGTTAGTTCAAATCCAACAAGGGAAATGAGTTCTATCATTTGTATCACGAATTACGAAAAAATATAAACGTAATTACAGTGTAACTGAACTGGCCTTGGCTAGTATAATATATTGCATTACTAAATCAAGATTTTATTTATTTTGAGGAAACTTCTCAAATGTTGAGAATATCAAAGAATCCAACATGCACAATAGAAAAATAATTAAAAACACCCTTGACATTGGGTTTCACAATACAGAGGTCAAGTAGCCCAAAAAACCAGTACATTTGATGCTTTTTCGTTAGCCTTCTTTCCCCTCTGGTGAGTAAGTCCATCTTAGCTTCCAATTCAATGAAAATGTATCAAACATTCTTAGATTGTACAAACTGAACTGCTGAACATCGGACTTTATAGTTCCGAAATGCATATAGTTTAATCAACTTCAAGTTGTTTTATTCTCGTGGATAACGAATTTGTGACCCTTCCACAACCTCTATATATATATATATATATATATATATATATATATATATATATATATATATATATATATATATATATATATATATATATATATATATATATATATATATATATATATATATATATATATATATATATAGTGAGAAGATAGTCGTTGCTGACTAGTTATATAAATATATACATACATATATATATATATATATATAGTGAGAAGATAGTCGTTGCTGACTAGTTAGGTGTAACAAATTGAATATTGGGGTATGCAGCAAAAGAAAAAGTGTACTCTTTAAAGTTTGTCCAAGCTTTCGGAATGTTTTATTACCATCTTCAGGGATACTACAATGCAGAATTGAACAAATTAGTGTGTCATTCGGACCTTAAGGTACTAATAACTTACATCTTCGTTAAGATTTTTTATTTGTTTAGAATTTCTGCATGTAAAGTACGGTGAAATATAAGTTCTGAATTTGAAGTTGGCAACACATGTTTTAAATCGTCAACTTATTATACACATTGAAATTCATTGAAACGTTACTAATTAAAATATTAAAAATAAATAAAGTCTGAAGCATGTGTGTCTTGAAAAAGTACAATAGGTTATAAATTGTGGAAAACTAATTCATTCACTTGTCATATGCTCTGACAGTCACTGGTACCAACTGAGGGTAGTACCAACTGATATGAAATGGTTTGCCATTATTGGCCAAAGTATTTTGGTACTTTTATAAGTTTTGTCGTTAATGGCAACCCATGTCAATCAGCATACTCCCTTAGTTGTTACCAGTGACTGTCAAAGCACATGACAAGTGAATAAATAATTTTCCCACAATTTATAACCTATTGTACTTTTTCAAGACACACATGCTTCAGACTTCATTATTTTTAATATTTTGATTAGTAACGTTTCAATGAATTTTAATGTGTATAATTGGTTGACGATTTAAAACATGTGTTGCCTACTTCAAATTCGGAACTTATATTTCACCGTACTTAACATGAAGAATATTCATAAACAACATAGAAACTAATCTCAACAAAGATGTAAGTTATTATATATATATATATATATATATATATATAAATTTAATGGACATATACATTTATATTTATAAATAAAACAAAGCTTCAAAACGAAAAATCCATGTTCGTAACAAAAAGGAATTTGTTCGCAGTCAAATGGATGGGTTGTAGAAACGTTCATGTTATTTCAGATTACTTATATCCAAAAGATTGAAGAAACTGTTTATTGCTTTATATTTTCTGATAGATAATTCTTATATTTATGAACATAAAACAAAGAGAGAACATTATAACAGTTCTTATTCAAGATCAATCTAGGAAACGCCGAAATAAACCGGTGCTATTTCTATCGAAGAAGCGTGCTGTTCCAGATGGGGTTCGATTACCTGACATTGACCTTTCCAATCAATAACCAACATATAAAAGTTACTGACTCTGCAGTACGAAATTAAATGAAAAGAGGAAATGATATATGTGTCTCTAGCTCCCGTGTGTATTTAGCTATGTTTCATCAGATCCCACGAAGAGAGTGGGAAGGTTTTCCATGTATACCCCATTTCGAGAGTAAGTATTGTTCATCATCATTATCGTAATGTTCGTGTAAATATATTTCGTTTTTTCACTAAATTCGTTAAGGAATATGTTGGCGGTGAGAATAATTCTTCTCACGAATGAAAAACATGGGAGGGTCGACATTTGACGGAAATTTGAGGGAAGTTTATCACAAAAACATGTTTCAATACTTTACCCAGCAAAAAAAATAAATTATTTCGCTCGCGCATATGAAAGGATTGGAAAATCTGTCCACCATCAAATTCGTATATTATAATCATTATATTATATTATTATTATTATTATATTATTATTATTGTGTTTCATCAACTTGACTCCTCATGCTCATGTTGTGTCGTTCTTAGACATTTCTGTTATTTTTTCTTCGTTTGCAGCGTCTTCGGAGGCCTACGTCTCCATTGTTGCTCAGTTGAATTCCCCGTATCACAACAGAAATATGACTGATTTTTAAACAGGAATTTTTTATGAACGAGTCCTTTTTAGTTCGCAGCATCCATGACAGCTTCCTAACGCTATGCTATGACTTCTTGTATTCTGATTGGCTGCTGGTTAGGTATTCTCATGATATGTCAATGCCATTTTAGAAAAACCAATTGTTCTTAATCTGAAATGAAAATAAAACCCCATTTTGATTTGTGTGGGACAAATATTGTGGAACAGTCTACTATTCTGGCAAACCTGAACCTATTTCCAAGCTCTTATATAGTTTAACCTGTTCCGGTGTCTGTAATCAAATCTCAGTTAAATCTGACCACTTCTATTTGCTTGATTATCGTGAAATTTGGCAGGTATTTGAAGTTTCCGTAACAATGCATTATGGAAGTTTTGGTAGGGAAAGAAATAAAAGGGCGGCTTTGGAATAACGGACGAGATTTGTGTTCATGATCCGATTCAAATCAAAATTGGAATGGAGGGAATTTCGGGGTTTTGTCCAAATGCATAAAATCCAAATGGCGATCTCTGTGATTATGATCCGATTCTATTCAAAATTGGTATGTGGGGGTTTCTGGGGTCGAGATTATGAATTTCTGAATTCAGAAATTCATGATGGTGGCTCCAAGATGGCGGACGAGTGTTGTTATTGTGGTCTGATTCGATTCAAATTTGGTGTGTGCGTGTTTTCGGGATGGAATATTATAATATTTCTTGTCAAAATTCATGAAATCAAAATGGCGGCTTCATCTCTGTGATATGGTCGATCCTATTCAAAATTGGTATGTGGATTTTTTCGGGATCGGAGATCATGAATTCAAGACGGACGAGTTTTGTTAATATGGTTCGATTCTATTCAAAATTGGTTTGTGGGGATTTTCTTGGTTGGAAATTATGATTCAGTTGTGAAAATTCCTAAAATCATAATAACGGCTTCAAGATGGCGGACGATTTCTGTGATTATTGTCCGATTCTATTCAAAATTGGTATGTGCAGGTTTTCGGGGTCGGATATTCAAGATGAAGGCTCCAGGATGGTAGACCAGTTTTGTGATAATGGACCGTTTCTATTCAAAATTGGTATGTCGGGGTTTTCGGGGTTGGAGATTCTCAATTTTTTGTCTAAAATCCATAAATTCAAGATGGCGGACGAGTTTCGTAATCATGGTGCGATTCTATTCAAAATTGGTTTGTGGGGATTTTCGAAGTTGAAAATTATGATTTATTTGTGAAAATTCCCAAAATCAAAATGGCCCATAATCACTGAGATTGGCCCTCTCAGTGATTATGGGCCGATTCTGTTCAAAATTGAAATGTGGAGGTTTTTGGGGTCGTATATTATGAATTTATTATTCTTATATAATTATTCATAAATCCAAGATGGCGGCTCCAAGATGGTGGACAAGTTTTGTGATAATGGACCATTTCTATTCAAAATGGGTATTTCGGGGTTTTCGGGGTCGGAGATCATGAATTTCATGTCAACAATTTATAAATTCAAGATAGTGGACGAGTTTTGTAATTATGGTTCGATTCTTTTCAGAATTGATTTTTGGGGGTTTTTGAGGTTGAAAATTATGATTTATTTGTGAAAATTACTAAAATCAGAGTGGCGGCTCCAAGATGGCGAATGATCTCTGTGATAAATGGTCCGATTTTATTCAAAATTGGTATGTGGAGGTTTTCGGGGTAGGATATTATGAATTTATCCAATCACATAACTCGTACGCCATTTTGGAGCCGCCATTCCGAATCCTACGATTATGACAATATAATCATAATCTCCGACCCCAAAAACTTTCACATACCGATTTTCAATAGAATTGGACCATAATCACAAAACTCGTCTGCCATTTTGGAGCCGCCATCTGGAATTTCCAAATTTTCACAAAAGAATCATAATATTGGACCCCAATAACCTCCACATACCAATTTTGAATAGAATCGAACCATTATCACAAAACTCGTCTACCATTTTGGAGCCGCCATTTCAAATTTTTCAGTTGTGACAAAAAAATCATAATCTCTGATCACGCAAACCGTCAGATACCAATATTGAAGCGAATCGGACCATAATCACAAAACTAGTCCGCCATATTGAAGCCGCCATTTTTTTTTTTTTTTTTTTAAATTTCTTAATGCATTGTCACCAGAATTTTGTACACTTGCCAAATTTCAAATCATTCGTACGTCTAGAAGTGAGTCAAAATCGCGCCCAAAGGAGTCGCTTACAAACAAACAAACAGACAAGAGAAGCTAATATAAGGCGTGTAAAAACACAGGTTTCCATATAATTGAAACACTTATCATTATCCACATAACAGGATGGTAGAAATAATATTTTTTGTTTACATACGTGAAATGTTATTGATATTTTTTCGAGCATTATTCGTGCTAATCAAATAACATCAATAATTCATCAACTTGATATACGTGGCAACATGGATAATAGTTGTTTTCAATCCTTTATCACAGGATATCAGAATACACACGTTTTTGGTGAAAGTATCAATACATAATTTTTGCGGAATTGCGTAAAATTCAACATTTGATGTTAACATCTATTTTTCCCCAGTGAATGAATCTTTTGGAGAACTCATTTGAACTAATGATGAAAATCAATACTAACACGCAAGAACTTATATCGCATCTAAAATTACCAGAAGCAGTGATTTCATCCATATAAATCTTCCTCTACTGTGAGTTTTGACAATAATCCAACAAATACCATGATTATGTTATTATATGCTTTGTTAGTATATTGCATTGTTATTGCAGTCCCAAGAAGAAGATCCATATGAAATACACTGAAAATAAACTGAATATATTCTCGGAACCATCGTCAAATAAGTGTAAATAACTCATGCCCGAGCAGACATGTTTCGTGAATTACTGTACATGCTTGATTTTCATGACGACTATTTCCCTCATTGTTTCAGAACCAATCAGATGGCCGAGGTTTCCTAGAGAGAAACAACTAATAAAATACTATTGCTCTTTTTCTGATGAATTGTTCTTTAGCTGTTAATACAGACTATTTCCCTCATTATTTTGAGCCAATCAAAGAGCCGAAATTCCGAACAGAGAACCAATCATATCAGTTTATAGTAATTAAACGTCTTCTCGCTTTTTAGACTGATAAAACCACCAGTAGATTCGAGATCGTTTTGCGATGAAACCACACCATGTCCTGTTATTATATGTCAACGCATTCAATTCATATTATATATGATTCAATTCCCTATGAGGAAACAGGAAATGAGAAAATGAATGAAAAAGGGTTTTTAATTCACCACATACAGTGATATTGGAATTCAAATATAAACCTTTTTCAGCCTATTGAATGAGCCAAGTGAGGCATTGAATCATTTAATTCCCAAATCCTCAGACAATCAGAAAATGTTGTGGTGTAGTAAATCCTCATTACCATCTTCATAAACCATCCACAAACATTGCGTTGCGTTCAATTATTTCAAGCTGTTTTTTTTATATGTTCATATTAGTGGGTCCACAAAGTATTTCTTCTTTTTCCAGCAAAAGATGCCACTGTTTCTCAGAACGAAAAGTATTTTTGCTTCAATAATTGTAAATAAAAATTCATCACAATTGGCCCATATGCATCAGCAGGAGGGGAGCAAGAGTTTTCATTATCGTAAAACCTATACCTGATATATACCTGGCCCTAACTCGCCAATATCAGCGGGAGGTACTTCTTACCCCCTGACCAGGATGGCAAGCGAGTGTATCGACACCCTACCCCGTAAGAAGATTCTGTATATATATTTTCAGTATTTTGAGTTGTACATATGAGGTTAGGTTGAAATGTATTTATGGAATCTCAATAAATAATTCGGAATTTGGAATTTGGTTAAGTAACCAGACTGTTACGCGAAGTCAAACAACATCGGGCGCGGTTCGTACTTGGATGGGTGACCACTTGGGCATACCGCGTGTGCCGTCGTTGACTTTTCGATATTTTGTTCAAGATCCTATATCAAATTTATATGTGTTAAATATTTTGATAATGAATACGAACCACTTTTGAAAATAACTTTTTTTTTCAGACTGTCACACGACTGTCGATTCCTAGCAGTGGATCTTTTTTGTCAAACCAGTACAATATATTTTATTTCATTGTAAAAAAAATATATATTTCAAGTTTTTGAGTGGGTTCAAGAGCAGTCAATAATCAGTTTGAATGAATGAATCTGTGAAAAGATTCCTTCAATTTTGGATCGAGAAGAATTGTTGTTTCCAAGTTGAAAATTCGAATAAAACATGGATTCTGGTAGTATTTTCAGTTTAAAATGTGATTCGGGAAATATTATCATCAAATGTCATTCGTGCTGAAGGATTTTATCGCACAATATTTAAAATTTTTCCTCTAGCATTTTGCCTCTAGGAAACTCAACTCGTGCAATTAGCGGCCTTATTATCAAGGATTAAACCACTCAAGCTTCGTTTTCGTGGTTTAATAAGATACTGAAACTGCGAATGGCACTCGGTTGAATTTCCAGGCAAAATGCTTTCTCGAAAATTCGAAAGAAATTTGAGCTATCAAACCCCTAGCACTTATTATATCACCCCCGATTTAAACCCTCGCACTTATGATATTACCCTCGACTCACTAATAATTATTTTTCAAATGAATGAAATGGAGGATTTTATCTAATGATCAACAGAATTATTATTTGTAATATTTGCTTCGTTACATGGAAACCTATTACTAGGATAGTAATTCCGATAGTTGAATTCGAAGAATTATTGAGCTGGATCAGAATAATGGAGACCACCAAAAAATGCAATTAAAATATTGGTTTGATTCCCATTCTTCGTAAAATGGTCGGAAGTTCAATCACTACAAATATCAGTTTGTGTTCGTCATAAAAGTGAAATGTTAACATATTATTTTTTATATATCGAAGATATTGTCAATAATGTTTCGTCATGCACGACCTTATTTCATGAAGACATGCAATGTTAAGAAGGAAAGAGAAGTCGAATTTGTAGGAGCTCGTCAATACTCCATAAAAATACCTGTCCAAGATATCGAGAAATTCCAAAGTTTCTCCACTGAGAAGTGTGGATAGGATGAATCCACAACTTCAGAGGAGTGCATCAACGTACAAAAACCGAAAGCTATATCGTGAAATGAAATATCATTCACTAATAAAACGATGCTATAGAAATATTTTGTTTTTTTATGTAAACTTCAGTTTGGATGATCAATATTTTTTCAATGAAGCCAATAGAAAATAAATTTGGAATTTATCATGCAATGAAAAAAAATTTAAATTTTATAAATTCAGAATATCGATTATTAGAAGAAAAGAAATCGTAGGCTAGTAGATTGCGCGGAAATAATTACGTCAAACCTGAGTGTTCAAGTCTTGTTCCCAAGAATTTGGTGGAAATGACAACGGTGCTTTCATACACTTTGGTTTTCCTTTAATTATTTTTCACTGCCAAAGAGATTGTTTTTGAAAGTAAAAAAATATATATATTTGTAGAGGTGGATTTAGTCAACTTATTTTTGCAATAGTAATAGCAATAACAATAACATAAGAGTTGAAACTTTGGATCGAATGGTTTCATTCAGTCAACAATTTTAATTTTAGCAATAACAATAACTCTTAAAAACGCGACTTCGAATATTCCAACTTTCAGAATCTTATGGCTATCGCTAAAATATTGTTGACAATGCGCATGTCATGGAGATTAACAGATTGAAATACATGTTTCATAGTTCCATGTCAATTTCTCAATCACAATTAAACTGCTGAGACATACTTGCAATGCTTTCTCTTTCGGAAAAACGTAACAGTAAGTTCCACAGAACTCATCATCGTCACAGCGAGTCAACGGTGAAGCTACCTGGAAGCAGAGTTTGGAGGAAGCCCAGTAAGTCTATTCCATATTATCCTTTCCTACCATCCTTCTCCATATTTCCTTCCCATTCTTGTGATTTGGTGTCGCGTGATTGGTGATGGGACGGAAAGTAATACAACCAGGGCCCAAAATATTGAAAAGTAGTTGCTTATATCTCAAAAGCATGAGATGGTTCCTCCTAATGAAAATAACATTGCATCCGAGGAGAAACTGAGAAATGTGTATGGAACACGGAAATATTTGGAAGGAAATTAAATCAGATTTCGTACATTTTTGGATAAATTCACAGATGACAAAATCTTCCAACTAAAAAAACGCATCGATGAGTAGGAAGGTATTCTTAGAATTTTACAAAACGCAAATGAAAATAAATTATTAGATGACAATGAAACCGATAATGATGAATGTGAAAATTTCGAATATCGATTCTAGGATATTTGCAGAAGCGATAGAATTAGTAGATAAACAAAATCAAAAAACAAAATGTTTCCATTTCAGAAAGTTGTGATCCTCAATGCATCCAAAACCATAATTATTACTCAAACGAATTTTCCCACTATCGAATTAATAAAATTTTATGGTGATTATGATAAATGGCCACAATTTTGTGACCTATACGTATCCGTAATTCAGGACGATCCGAATATATGGAAAGTCCGAAAATTTTATTATTTAATGGGAAGTCTGGAAGTTCCAGCAGAACGAAATTATGTCAGGCATCAATGAAAATTATGATGTTGCCTGAAATCTACTGTTGGATTGATATGAAAATCAGCTTTGAAAAATCATGTCTTGCTACCTTCAATTTCTGAACACTATCAATTGCATATTTAGAAGGACTATTTTCAAATTCGATTTAGAGCCATTGAGGCCGTAGGGGAGCCTGTCGGACTTGGGATACACTATCGATCCATATATCAACATTAAAGCTTGATACTCGCACGGATAAAAAGTATACCTTAAAAATTTTTGTTGAATTTTTAGCAGATAGGTGTACTCCAGCCAAAACCATCGAAAATGGTTCAACTAACACCAAACCGAATATTCATTCTGATAAACCTTTCAAATTCAAAGAATCGAAAAAGTTTAGCAACCATAAGCAGCCAGTAAAAAGTGAACCGAAATCCCAAAATTTATCTGTTATGAAATAGAATGCCCTTGTTGCAATGAACAGCATTACATATATCGAAATCAGAAATTCAAAATGCTGCCAGTAGCAGCCCGTTGGGACGGGGTAAAAGAGGTTGAAGTGGTGTACAAATTGTTTGCGCTGATAATTTTATCAGTTTACAGAGTGTCCAGCACAATGGGGTGAGGTTCGCTATATTAATCATAATACAATGTTGCATATAGATGGAAACTCCGTCCCAGGTGTTACCGAAAGAGAGTCAATGGTGTTCACTTCTAGTTCCAAAGCGAATCCATAATTTCCAATACTCTCATCAACGGCTGTGATGATGGTTAAGGGTTGTAAAAATGTGTGGCATAGATGTGAGGACTGTTAGACAGCTGAGCTCAGTCTCATTTCATCACCAGAATATTTGATGAAAAACTGCAACTACCTTTTGAACAATTGAGTATGTCAGTTGTAGGTATTGGTGGTACTTCCACTAATATCACGATAAAGGTTCATACTACAATTTCATCATTCAACAATCGATTTCCAAAACTATCTTTTCTGGTACTTGATAATATAACGGCAAAACTACCAAATTTTTCTTTCGATAGGGAGTTTATAAATTAACCGAAAAATATGGAGTTTGCTGACTCCGAATTTTATATTACATCAGAGATTGATGTTTTAATCGGTGCTACATTGTTTTTTTCTTTTCTAGAAACAGAGCGGATATAGGAGATAACTACCTATTCTTCAAAAATTCCAAATAGGATGGCTCATATCAGGTGCTTTGAATAACATTTCTTCCAGTGTTATATCTTGTAATCTTGCAATCGATGATTCATTGGCAAATGTGATGGAGAGATTCTGGATAATCGAAGACTTGCCTCAGTACAAGTCATTTTCTAATGAAAAAAAAGAATGTGAATCTCATTCCAAGGAGACAATTGAACGGAACTCATAGTCAGTTAACCCACAAACAAAGCCATCGGAAGTTTTGGTAATTCAGTAGTGAATTCCATGAAGAGACTTCGTTCAGTTGATCGTGGATTCTCGTAAAATGAGCAATTTGAAAACTAAATTATTGATTTTATGAAAGAATGCGAAACATTGGGCTACATGACAAGGTTAAATACCGAAAATAATATAACAAATGATTCATATTACCTTCCCCATCATGGCGTCATGAATGAATCAAGTAGCACTACTAAATTGCGTGTTGTTTTTGATGGATCTTGTGAATCAAGAATTGGTTCATCATTGAATCATCAATAACGCAATAAGTTCGTATGCCTACTGTGCTTCATGTCATTAATTCTTTCAACAAACTTGTATTCAAGAAATGAAAAAATGAAAATGCTATTGAATAACGACGAATGAGAGAAAAATTTGAGGAATGCAGCAACTTTGAATGGTGAAAGGTATCCCAACCGACATAATCCATATTCTCAATATTCTTCCGTTGTGCGACATGTACATATGAGAGTTGAGATCAAATTGACAAATCAATTGGAATTACTTTCAAATTCGAATTCATATTATTTTGAAAATAATAATCTCAAATTATATGTATTGTACCTATTTCTTCTTTGTAGAGAAACAACTCAGACAAGAAACTCCCAATCAGGAAAGTGAATCCTACAGCTACTGGTAGGGAAATTAGCCATGAGTTAAAAATAAGTCATGAGCCAGCAACAGATATTTTGAAAAGCATAGGCACAGGACGTTCAAGTATCAATTGCATCATTCATATGAAAATAATATAAATCGAAGATGAGTTGATTGTAATTGGTTACTCAAGAACAATACTGCTAATCCCGAATTTCTTCCTTCGATATTTTTTTCCGACGAGACAAGATTCACGAATAATGGAATGGTTAACGGACAGAACTGCAGATAGTGGCCCAAGAAAATCAGCAATTAATGAAGGAAAGGAAAGTAATTAAACAAAAGATTTGAAGTCAACGTAGTGTAATCACTTGTATCACCACAAGAGAGTAGGAATAAGTGAAAATAATTCGACATATTTCCAAAAACGTGTACCAGGCAATAAACACGAGAGCCGAACGGGCTCGAGTGACTATTGCAAAATGGCAAAAAGTTTGAGAAAAAAATCTGAGGAATTATTTTCTACTTTATCAAACTTTCGTGTGTATAGATTACTTTATAGGATGGTGAATACAATCCCTCGCATAATGATACAATGTACTAAACCGGTTTTGAATCAATTCCCACTTCTCATGCGAATTGATGACAGATGTCATATCAAAAATTTACGTTGTCAGACAATAAAAACAACCAGAACAAATACCAAATAGTCTCATGTATGCCTCAACAACCCATCCCATATTGAACGAATTTGGCGATACCTGAAAAAAATCAACCATTACTCAAAAATTGATGAACATCCATACCAACCGCGGCTAATAACCAAGCAAAAAAAACAAAAAATACCTCAAATGATTCCCGCGGCAATTTTCTAGGTAGAATGTCTCCATTCTTATAATGTTTCGATTGGCCAAAATGTACATGAATGATTTGAATAGAAAAAACAATTATTAGAGTTTTACAACTTCATAATAGTATAGATCAAAATTCTAGAAAACCTGATTCATGTATGAAATCCGATGATGAAACTTTTAATTATTCGAGAAGCATGGGAAATTCAGATTTTTTTTTCTAAATCAACACGCCGTAGCTCCAAAACAATATATTATGAGATACTGGTATCTCATGTCATATTCCATGATTCCATAAAAAGAACTCATCGAACAAGTATCTTCGTCAAACTCTACAGCAATCTTCATTAGAAATACTTTGGAAATTGCTAATTATCATGCTCCCAACTATACAGTTATACGTTTACACTGCTTCCGTATGCACTCCGGAATAGTTGGATGGGAGTTTCTATAGTTTGATAGTGCACTAAGTTAACCAAAATGCACTTCCGCTTCCAAACAACTACTGAATGCAATGAAACGAACAAACCATAGGCGTTTCGATGGCCCCAGGCGTAGGAATGTATCACAACTCCGATCTGATAGATAGTATGAAATTCTTGATATTCATGTTCTCACCCTACTGAAATTCTATAATATTTTTATCACAAATTGATATTTCGAATAAGCTTTTCATCGTATTGAATTCAATGTCAGTTGAAAGAAAAATACCTAATAAATCATAATAAAAATAGGACGTTATGCAATCATTGTTTTAATGTGTCTTCGGAGTTTATCACCTTCCATAATCACCCAGACAGTGTGGAATTAGATACACACTTTTTCATGTATGTAGCAATTCATAGTATCAAAAGACAGCTTTTCATCTTGGAAATTTGTTGATGTCATCAACCAGATTATACATTGATACCATAGGCATATCCAGGGATCCCAGTCGTTAGTTGAAATATGGACAAATAATCATCATTTGACAACTCATAGAACTGTTATCCAACATCTTGGTGATTATTATCCAATTGTTTTAAACCGCTTTCTTAGTTGTGCTTCTTCCAAGTTGAGATCACGGTTGCCTTACCAATTATAATTATAATTTTATATATATATTGTTATGTTATGTTATGCCAGTTGTAAATTTTAAAAGACTAAAAATCCACAAAAAGAATAATTACTAGATGGTTAATGGTTTCAAGAGTTTGTTTGTGAATAACTTCTGAAATTATATGTATATTGTGATCCTAGGTAGAATATGGATAGATAAAAATGTCAAAATACTATAAAACAATCAATTTCATACACTGTCAAATTATTATAACCCATAATTGCTCAAAAGACAACAAAATGTCTAAATTTACAAAATTTTCAGGAATAAACAGTAATCAAAACATTTATAAATTTGAAACATACAGTATATGAAATCTTAGCTAACTAAAAGAAGCCAATGATAGAACAGCAAATGTCTTTATTAAAATAGCCAATCAGGAAATAGATGGTCAGGTGTAGAATTGGAAATTGTGGGAGAGTAGCAATGAGATGGTATCAGAAGCAATTATTATTGAAATTTGTAAATAATGATAAGAATGGAAAAATAATTGTATATATAAATTATGCAATATAAATATAAACAGTGAAAAGTGACAATTTAGTGCACCAATTCAAAAATTCAAATGATAAAACAAGGAGAAAAAGATGTATCTAGGCGATAGAAAACAAAGCTTCAAAAAGATCGAAAATAAATTTCCAAGCGGATGCCACGCAAAAATTTTACTAAAAGAAAATTGGAATAATCCCATCATTTGGTAAACAAAACCAATATTACCTTAATGATAACATATCCACGGATCCAAATGCTGATTTCCGCATCTATATAGTTCCTGATTTATGGTATTGCAGTCTTGACAGCGATTGGAGAGAGGAGACATCCTGATTCATGGTATAATTAGAACACCAACAGTTCCAACCAGGTATAAAACTTCAATAGTGCTCTTCCGGTCCTGAACTATTTCACAAATAACATATTTCACATTCGAAGAACTTTATGTCACCCTATTTTGAACAATAACAGAAAACTTCACTCTCACGGAAAAAGTGAGGTTCTGTTTATCTATCCATGATCTGATTTATTATTATCATCCGTGAATATTTGTTTGATTCACCCTAGTATAAGTTATTTCCCTTAGGCCAGGGATTTTAAGTCTTCCTGAATAAAGGAGATAATTGCTTTATGATATTTTGTTGTTTGTTTTCTCACAATGATCAATAACATACCAAAGACCATTCAATAAACTGAAGTTAGCCAGCATTGGCAGTGTCTCTATTGCCTTGAACCGGCCACCTTGAGATAAGGGCGTACCAACTGTTGCTTAGCCGTGGTGAGGAAAATAATAATTCTTGGTAGCGTGACGAGAGAACAGTGACGTTCGCTGGCAATTATTATTACAGCGTACAATACAGGGGCAGAAATATCTATTTATATCATATCAAATTGGCTCACAAAGAATAGCAAAAATTATTAGCTATCTTAATATATAAAAAACAATTAGAATTTTCAATATATCAAAACATTACAATTGGCACCCAAAACGTGGGGCAAAAATATTACAATATTATATTTACAAAATTCATCATACATAACAAGTGGCGCCCAACGTGGGGCAAAAATATATTAATAATAATTATAATAACAGAATTTTTTATTTATACAATTCATCATTACGTAACAAATGGCGCCACAACGTGAGGGCAAGTGAGAGAAATATAATATTTCTTAATATATATCGCAACACTGTGCGAACATTAGCAATTGGCATTTCAACGAGTAAGGCTGAATATTTGTGAATGAAAAAATGGATTTAAGAGATGGAAAGAAAGTTGGTGGAAGAAAGTGCAGAAGGTAGAGAGAGAGGTGATCAGGAACAAGGAGAGAGTAGTAAGGTAGAGAGAGAGAGAGAAATAAAAAGTGAAAGTACAGGAATGGAGACTCAATTTCTGAAAATGATGAGGCCGTGGTAGAAAAAATGAATGAAAATATAGCAAGTTTGAGAAATAATAACAAGGAAAACTCAGAAAAAATTAATGAAAATATAGCAAGTATAAAAAATGATATGAATGAAAATTCAGCAAGTATGAGAAAGGATATCAATGAAAATTCAGCAAGTATGAGAAATGAATTGAAAAATGATATGAATGAAAATATGGCAGGTATGGAAAGTAGATTGAAAAATGATATGAATGAAATGAAAGAAAATTCAGCAAGTATGAAAAATGAAATGAAAGAGCAAATAGAAAGAATGAAAGATAGAATGATAGGAAGTATGGAAAAATGTTTCAAAGGAAGTAGTGAAGAAATATGCAAACCATTAGAAGCAAATAGTGAGCAAAATAAAATTCAGGGAGTACTTATACAAAAAACAGATGTTAGTAACAATTTATTAGGAAAAGATGCAAACAAATACAAAATATAAAAATGAATTTTGATCTCCAAAATAATAAAGTAACAAAAATTAAAATATATGACAGAAACATGGTGACGATGAATTTTGAATTGCAAAAAGGGAATGAAAATGATAAAATAAAAATGGAAATGAATGAACATGAGCGTGGCATACAAAAAATTTGAGTTGGAAAAAGGAAACACAATTAAAAAAATAATAGTAATGCAAATCGATGACATCTACAGGGCGAATAAAAGTTTCGAAATAAAGCAAAGCAATACAAATAATAAAATTATAATATAATGGATGGTAAAATGTTAAATATAAAAATAGGAAAGAATTTGAATAAATTTTACTTTCAAAAACAAGAAATAGTTGAGAGTATTGAAATGAAAATAATGAGAATGTTAACAGAAAATTTCAATTAAAATTTGTAAAATGAAAAATAAGCTTGCAGCTACAAAACAAGCAAGATTCCATAGAAGGAGAGATAAATAATAAAAAGGAAAATTTGAGGAATAATAAATTGTTGAAAAAAAATAGTTTGATAGATAGTTATTTTAAAAAAAAAAAAAAAAAAAAAAAAAAAAAAAATACATCAAAAGAGAAAATATTGAAGCAAACAAAAAACAACACATAGTGAATATTTCATGAAAGAAAACAATAATATCGAATAATTATAAAATACTGAAAAACAGAAAAGTTGATATAAAATTATTGGTACAGGTTAGTTAGATAAAGTAAAGGAAAAACAATATAGATTATAAAGAAGGAAAAATATAGAAATGGATAATAAATTATGTTAATTATGTATGAATAATGAAAAAGCGAAAGAGTATGTACACAAAATAATAGTAAATAAAATGAGAGATTCAAATTAATAAAATATCCAATTCAATATGAATATAAAGAACAACTGAAGGAAGAGATAGGAAAAATAATAAAACAGCATAATTGAAAGAGTACCAGTAATTGTAAAATCGATAATTGAAAATAATATCAGTATAAAATATAAAATGAAAGTAAGATAATAATAAAATATAAAATGTCATATGAAGATATCTTGAAAAGTTTTCTTTCTTGATCCGAAAAGAAGTCCAAGTCAAGTTTTCTGGAACAAAAAAAAACGTAGTATAGTAGTTGTAAATAATAGTTTCGTTGTAGAACTTGTTTTTCTTGAAGTCCAGCAAAAAAGTTTTCTGAAATTAGAAAAATATAGTATTAGTCAAAGTAAAATTAATAAATATAAATAAGAAATTGATATTCAAAATTACTAACCAGTAGAAAATAATTGAATATAAATTTAGGGATGTTGTTATGTTATGTTATCCAGTTGTAAATTTTAAAGACTAAAAACCCACAAAAAGAATAATTACTAGATGGTTAAAAATGTCAAAATACTATAAAACAATCAATTTCATACACTGTCAAAATTATTGTAACCCATAATTGCTCAAAAGACAACAAAAAGTCTAAATTTACAAAATTTTCAGGAATAAACAGTAATCAACACATTTATAAATTTGAAACATACAGTATATGAAATTTTAGCTAACTAAAGTAGCCAATGATAGAACAGCAAATGTCTTTATAATAATAGCCAATCAGGAGATAGATGGTCAGGTGTAAAATTGGAAATTGTGGGAGAGTAGCAATGAGATGGTATCAAAAGCAATTATTATTGAAATTTGTAAATAATGATAAGAGTGGAAAAATAATTGTATATATAAATTATGCAATGTAAATATCAACAGTGGAAAGTGACAATGTAGTGCACCAATTCAAACATTCAAATGAAAAAACAAGGAGAAAAAAATGTATCTAGGCGATAGAAAACAAAGCTTCAAGAAGATCGAAAATAAATTTCCAAGCGGATGCCACGCAAAAATTTTACTAAAATAAAATTGGAATAATCCCATCATTTGGTGAACAAAACCAATATTACCTTGATGATAACATATCCACGGATCCAAATGCTGATTTCCGCATCTTTATAGTTCCTGATTCATGGTATTGCAGTCCTGACAGCGATTGGAGAGAGGAGACATCCTGATTCATGGTATAATCAGAACACCAACAGTTCCAACCAGGTATAAAACTTTAATAGTGCTCTTCCGGTCCTGAACTATTTCACAAATAACATATTTCACATTCGAAGAACTTTATGTCACCCTATTTTGAACAATAACAGTAAACTTCACTCTCACGGAAAAAGTGAGGTTCTGTTTATTTATCCATGATCTGATTCATTATTATTATCCGTGAATATTTGTTTGATTCACCCTAGTATAAGTTATTTCTCGTAGGCCAGGTATTTTAAGTCTTCCTGAATAAAGGAGATAATTGCTTTATGATATTTTGTTGTTTGTTTTCTCACAATGATCAATAACATACCAAAGACCATTCAATAAACTGAAGTTAGCCAGCAGTGGCAGTGTCTCTATTGCCTTGAACCGGCCACCTTGAGATAAGGGCGTACCAACTGTTGCTTAGCCGTGATGAGGAAAATAATAATTGATGGTAGCGTGACGAGAGAACAGTGACGTTCGCTGGCAATTATTATACACATACAATACAGGGGCAAAAATATAATTATAATAATAATAGAAAAAAAAATATTTCCAAAATTCTCAAATCATAACAATATATATATATATATATATATATATATATATATATATATATATATATATATATATATATATATATATATATATATATATATATATATATATATATATATATATACTAGCGGACCCGACAGACGTTGTCCTGTTCAAATTTCTATGTTCCCTGAAATGTTTTTTCCCGAAAATTCTCCCGTAATCCCGTTATCCCATTTTCCTGTTACCCCTTTTCGTCCTTCACCCCGTTATCCCGTTTTTCTGGTATCCCCTCATCCTGTCATTCGGTTATGCCGTTTATTCGTTATCCCGTTATCCCGTTTTCCTGTTATTCCGTTTTTTATTCATCCCGGTATTCCGTTTTCCCGTTTTTCCCTTATCCTGTCATCCCGTTTTCCCGTTTTTTCGTCATCCCGTTTTTTCCGTTATCCCGTTATCTCGTTTCTCGAAGGAAGAAAAAAATAGGGGTTGATCGAAGAAGGGTGAATTAAGGAGTAATATGCATTTCATGATAAAATAAAAATAAAAATCTTGCAAAAAAACTAGGGGTTGATCGTAGAAGGGTGAAAATTCAGGGTTGTGTGTTTTTTCGAATGCTGTATCATAAAAAAATAAAATCAAAACATTTTGTCTGGAAAACAAAAAAAAATGAGGGGTGGACCACCGTTAACATTCAGGGGGATGATTTGTGAATCTGAATCATCCAGGGCGCCACCCAAACGCATAAAAAAATTCATTCAAATCGGTCCAGTCGTTTAGGTGGAGTACAGTGACATCCAACGTACAGTAGAATTATATATATATATATATATATATTTATATAATATATATATATATATATATATATATATATTTATATATATATATATATATATAATGTTATGATTGATTGATTATATTTTTGGTGACTTATTTCACAGATTATAATTTCTGAATCCTATCATATAAATAAAACTCCGGCTATGTTATGTACCTTCTCTTTTTCAACCTCTTTCACCTATCCCAGCTCAGTCAGGTACGCCTATGAAATGACTCATCTTCTCAGCAGTTAATTCCTGTGATCTGTATTGCCGACCTGGCCCTAACGATTCGATAAGAAAAGCTGTTCAGTGGAGAAAAGTGAGGTTAGAAATTGAAAAATAAACACCAGTTGCAGGGAATAATCAAATTGGTAGGTTTTTTATTCGAATCAAAACTTATAAATACCCTACTCTGCGATAGCTACCTCATACTAGCAAACAATGACATAAAATGGTGCAATATGGATGTTTGTGACAATGAAAGTATTGAAGAAAAAAGTTTGAACTTATCATCAGTCCTTCGACATGGTATTTTGATATGGAAGTTCAACCCAAAACAAAGTAACCAGTGATTCAGACACGCAAAGTTATTGGTTTACTGTGAAAAGTTGCACTTCGACGAGTTCCGATATTAGTATACCTTGTTGCTGCCTTTCTATTGAAGTTTCCAGTCCGGTAGATGTATTTCTGGGATCTCAATGACAGATAACATGCACTTTTTTCAGGATTCATCTTCTGGACCAGGTAGAAGGAATTTTTATTGACTATGTATTTCTTCATTTCTGCCTTTCGAAAATTTCTCTTGTTCCGAATTTTCATAATAGGTTTCTCTTATATTATCTATTAATGCTTCTTCTGAAATTTTCTACGTGGCTTCACTTTTTGAACTTTTTTCAATCATCTCCAAACTTTTTTTTCCCATGGTAACCCTCACAAATTTTTATTTTTTCGCAGATTTCAGAATTCGTATCACTTCCTACCTAAATAATAATGATTTTATGGATGACATCTTATTCTAACTCTTACATACTATTTACAAATTCCTATAAAATTATATTTTTTCAATTTCTGTCATTACATTTTATTGTATATCATCACTTTTCCCACACAAACTCTTTCAAATCCCATTGGTGGGTTTTCTGTTGATATGAATTGTCATACAGTATGTTCAGAACTTATCGATACGTTGATCTCACTTTAATTCAATGTTTGCTATAAATTTCAATTTCGATATGGTTCAATCGTGGATTTTTGTTGGATATATCTCTGGATATATATTTTTGATACCAGAACTACTTTATACATATGTATCGACTAGAGCATAGTATAAGGTTCTGTAGCCGTGAAAAAAGGTAAAGAAAATTGTAAAATTATATATATATATATATATATATATATATATATATATATATATATATATATATATATATATATATATATATATATATATATATATATATATATATATATATATATGGAAGAAATGGCTCTATGTGCATTTGATAACGCATCACATGACTCCATCATCGGATCGCAAAAGGAAGGGAATATAAACACCTCACTGATCATATGGATACATGCAATGCTGAAGAGCAGAATCACTGTAGCTGCTCTCGGAGAGAAAATGGTCACAATGATAGCGGCAAAAATGGTGTCTCCAAACGGGGATTATATTGCCTTTGCTAGGGTCACTGACCATGGATAATCTGATAGTAAAGCTATATGAAACTGTAATTACAACTCAAGGTTACGCCGATGACATGGTCGTCACAATAAGGGGCAAAAATGACGGGATGACATCCAATCGCATGCAGACAGCTTTGAATATGATCAGGAGCTGGTGCCCAAAAGAGGGAACAAATGTAAATCGCAGCAAACCAGTGCTGATTCCATTAACAAAGAGGCGTAAGTATGAACTGGAAGCCCCAACCTGAATGGAACTCACCCAACTTTTTCCAATAAGGTCAAATAATTCGGCATCATAATCGACCAGAGACTAACATGGAACAGTCATATCAAAAATATTCATGTCAAGGCTACAGCGACAACCTGGAAGTACGGCAGAGTTTTGGGCAAAACACGGGGTTTGAAGCCGAAAATGATATACTGTTTATATCGATTATTATCAAACCCATGGTCACCTAGGCTTCATCACTATGGTGTGAAGTGAATCATGAAGTGGTTATAAACAACGAGCCTCAACTAGGAAGGAATGCATGAATGTATACTGATGGTTCCGAAATAGACGAAAGAGCTGGAGTGAGAGTAACGAGTCCCAATTTTACGCTCCCAAAATCCCTAGGCAAATCTCCAACAATTTTTCAAGCAGAAACCCATGCTATAGAAATTCGCAGTCGAAAATGCCATGAAAGAGGGTTCAGGGCGGCAGAGATCCATATCCTATCAGACAGACAAGCAGCACTTGAGGCTCTGAAGTCACACACTTGTGGGTCTAGACTGACATGGACTGCAAACTCTCCCTAAGACAACTAGCTACAAACAATCGGGTTACTTTGCCAGGACACAAGGGAATCAAAGGCAATGAAGAAGCGAACAGCCTTGCCAAGGAAGGCGCAAACACTCAATTTCCAGGCAAGGAACCCCATTGTGGTCTTTCCAAAGCCCACATCAACGAAAAGTTTTCGGCTCTGGTAAGCTGACTAACTCAAAACGTACTAGAATGGTTTCAATGCAAAAACAAGCGAGAAGGCTTTTGAGCCCATCACCAACGAAAGCTGAACATCTTCTCGAGTTGGACAAAAAAGACTTGAAACTGGTAACGGCACTGCTACTGGACATTGTCTTCTGAGGTATCACCCCAAAACAATGGATAGGTCAGGCAGTGAACTGTGCCGTTACTGGAGAACTTCGCTGAAACTGCAGAACATCTGCTCTGCAACTGTCAAGCGCTTTTCGCGAAAGGCTCAAATTCTTCGGAAAGGTTTCACTAACGCCCTCAAACATCAGAAACTCAGCTCCCAGGATACTGATACCCTTTGCAAGGAGTCTTGTAATCCCGGGTCTTGAATTGATGAAGGATAATGTACAAAAGACCTAAAAGGTCGAGAAACGGAGAGGCTGGAGAGGCATATCGCCCCTCCTACAATCCACAATCTTCAAAAGTCCTTTGACTGAACAAAATTATCCAGACATTCTTGATGCTACGTTACTCGAACTCTTGGGAGATACCCTACTAGAAAAGCAAAATTTGAGGATGTAGCAATATACAATGCACAAAACCATCGGACAGTCATTATTAGTTAGCACTTGAACAATACATTCTCGACCAGATTGATTGTACTGACCAGTGTCCAGATCTCATACAAATGGACTTTATTTGTATCAAACTCAGTTTTTAAACTTGATCTGAAAGATCATAATCGTCGAGCAGCCTGTGGAAATGAACCGTTCAGATTTTTGAAAGCTCATGTGTGATCTGCAGGAATACATTCTCATCATTTAGTGAAATGGAGATATCTCTCCAGCCCCGTTACATTTTTGCACTTGATTTTTAAACTCAAAGGACCTCGCACCGCACCAATGAAAATTGGCTTGTGGTGAATTTGCTCGAATTTTCTATATATTGCAGAACTCGTGAATCTGATCAAATATCTCCATTGCCCTACCGCTCTGAATTCAGCACTTTATATTATGAAGAGTGCCAAAAATAACTATTCCAAAATGCAAAATGGCCATTGTGAAAAGACTCTTTCGAATACATGAACCAAATCGAAAATGCACCGATCGTTTATACAGGCAATTTGAATACACTATAGAGAACAATGATTTCTGTACGTACCGACGATATACAGGGTGAGTCCAAAGATAGCAAGTTTATCAGTGATTTTCAAAAAATTGAGTGGTGGAATTACATTCATTTTCAGATATTTTGTAGGATACTAATATCAATTGCGATTGATGATATTAGCATCTTCTGAATTGAACTGTATCCCTCTTGAAACTGCTTATTGATATATTCGAATGCCTGAAATTCCGGAAAAGTCGGTAACATACTCGATCGTTCACGGTGAAATTTCACTCTGCAGATACATAAAATATTCAGTGTGGATCAAAAAAAAGTGTCTTTTACTGATAATTTCCTTGAAGTAGTTATGTTGGATATTGATTTCATTGAAACATTTCCTCAAAAATGTATTCGACACACGTGTGTTGAAAGATTTTGAACAATTTCCTCTGGAATATTTTGAATGATATGTATAACCCTAAATATACTACGAGTAGTAGAACGACTCGAGTAAAGGTGAGATAATCTCGAAAAATATCAGAAAATAAAACAAAATCATTGAATAACAATATTATAGGTAACTAAATATGCTTCTATTTAATACGAAAATTGTTTCGTACCTATACAGAGTGTCTCACATTCGCGCAACAACAATCAATTCCGATATCCCTTGGAGAATTTCTCGATTCTAGATATATGTTGCATATGGAATTTCAGAATTAACCGCAATCGACTACTTACCAATAACTAGCAAAACTTCCAATTCCAAAACATACTCGTTACTTTAATTCACACCTCAATTGGTGGAATGTCGATTGATTGGTAATTGGAACGTTCTGTATATGGAGAGGCAAACATGTTTAGTAGCCTGCTGTGAGCCATTTGTGGCCAATTCAATCTCATATGAATGCTTTCTTTATTACGAAAAAGTAAGGACTCACACTTTCCATTCGTAAACCTATGTCATAAAATGTTCACTGTAAGTTCATTTGAAGAGAACCCACACTTGGAGAAGAGATGGACTAGCTGCAACTTCAGTTTGGTCAAATTTGAGGATCTAGCAATATACAATGCACAAAATCATCAGACAGTCAATATTAGTTAAAACTTGTACAATACA
This sequence comes from Gonioctena quinquepunctata, assembly GCA_018342105.1. NCBI lineage: Eukaryota > Metazoa > Arthropoda > Insecta > Coleoptera > Chrysomelidae > Gonioctena > Gonioctena quinquepunctata. Next base: position 41,012 of record JAFIRS010002876.1, on the reverse strand, counting down.
TTCTCGACCAGATTGATTGTACTGGCCAGTGTCCAGATCTCATACAGATGGACTTTCTCTGTATCAAACTCAGTTTGTAAACTTGATCTGAAAGATCATAATAGTCGAGCAGCCTGTGAAAGTGAACCATTCGGATTTTCGAAACCTCATGTGTAATCTGCAAGAATACATTTTTATCATTTAGTAAAATGGAGATATCTCTCCAGCCCGCTTTACCTTTTTCCACTTGCTTTTGAAACTCAAAGGACCTCGCACCGCACCAATGAAAAATTGGCTTTTGGTGAATTTGCTCGAATTTTTTATATATTGCAAAACTCGTAATCTGATCAAATATCTCCATTACACTACTGCTCTGAATTCAACACTTTATATTATAAAGGGTGCTAAAAATAACTTTTCCAAAATGCAAAATGGCCACATTGTGAAGAGACTTTTTCGAATACTTGAAACAAATCGAAAATGCACCGATCGTTTATACGGCCAATTTGAATACACCATAGAGAACAATGATTCCTGTACGTACAGACAATATACAGGGTGAGTCCAAAGATAGCAAGTTTATCAGTGATTTCCAAAAAATTTAGTGATGGAATTACATTCATTTTCAGATGTTTTGTAGGATACTAATATCAATTGCGATTGACGATATTAGCATTTTCTAAATTGAACTGTATCCCTCGTGAAACTGCTTATTGATATATTCAAATGCCTCAAATTCCGGAAAAGTCGGTTACATACTCGAAAAAAAATTTTGGTTTGATTTCTTTAAAATTTCCCAAATATGTATTCGACCGTCTGTTGGCAGATTTTAACAATTTAAATATATGTCATGAAATGTTCACTCTGAGTTCATTTGGAAAGTACCCACACTTGGAGAAGAGATGGACTAGCTGCAACTTTAGTTTGGTCAAAATGGCTCTGGTTTGGAATGACATATAGCAACCATATCCATTTGTTCAACAAATTCTGTATTGTTATTTTGCAATCATTGCATATGTTAAGTTCTCATTGGAATCATATCAATTACTGAAAAAATGGTTGATCGTCACGTGTGATGTTATATTCAATACACAAAATATGGAGAACCAAATTAATTGAAACGATAAAATCCCATTGAATGAGGCGACCAAAAGGTACTTCCACATGTCGCAGGAATTGATGGAAAAATAATCTGTTTGACATCAATTATTCAAGAGATTGAATATTTCAACACTATCCTCAAGGCACACGTGTCTCATTTGCAATGGTGTAGCTGATCTTCAAAGACTTATAATAGAATGCACAGTAAACGTGTTCATAAATCGGAACATCTATATACCAGAAAATACCTGTTCTTGTGGTCTTGGGTTTTTATTTCCCATTCTACAGATAGGCTTGAGATATATCGATAGACCTTACGCTCTGGAAGGTCTGGAACTTCGATAATGTTCAAACGAACTAAGCGTGAATTGGATTACGTAGACGAGAATAGTTTTTCTGATGGAGAAATCAAATCCATTGCTCCGCTCACAGAGGAACAGTTTGGTGACTTATATAATCATTGTGTATCTGTACCCAGACAAGATAGAGGTGAGAGACATATTTCTAAAATAGATTTGTTGGCATTGAAATGCAAACTTCGAAAAAAAATCTATTATGAATTTTTAACCATCATATTCATTCATTCAAGCCGCCAGGCAACAAATTAAGTGATAACTAAAGTGCGAGAATCTTCGATAACTCACTTCTTGACAGATAATATAGGATTCACCGCAATAGCAAGAGAACAATTTATGTAACATAATAGTGTTTTTGCGAATCAATTGTACATTTCACAACCCTATGAACCAATAGCAATAGTTTATGAAGATGGTACTCATTTGTACATCGAGAAAAGTTAAACTTCGGGGTATTACGACAATCATATTCTCAACACAAAGGTAGACATTAAATCAAATCAGTCTTTTTATGGGTTATGGTTACATTTTGGATATTCAAGGTCCATATTTCGCAGATTCGGAAAATAATGATGCACGCATACTACAGAATAAATTGAGTACACATGTCAACCATATGAGAAGATGGTTTCAGGTGATAATTTTATTGTGGATGAGGGCTAAGGGATGCTCTTTTTTTCTTCAGAATATTGGCTTTCATTGTGGAATGCCTTCAGTTCTACCTCGAGGACGAGACAACTACTAACCGACGAATCCAACAAGTCCAGAATTATGACAGAAGCTGGATGGACAGTTGACGCACGGTATGGTCATTTTTGGACAATGTTAAAGAAAAAAAAATCACAAAATTGATACACATCATATAAAAAATATGAATAGTTTCCTACAAATAGCAGGTGTGATGATGAATAAGTACCATCCGCTCATTCGAATGATAGATGCCAATCTAGAATTGGCCAATATAATGTTGGAGAGGGCTGATATGGTCAACGTAGTTCAAGCCAGAATTGAAGCAGAACATCTAAATATGATATGTGGTCAGTGGACATTACTAAGACAGGATCATTTCAATGAATTCCCAAGATAAGATTTACAATTGGTGCGAGATATAACTGTTGATATTTACCAGGTAGAATTGGCAGCATCGTATATTCAAAATACTGTATTTCATCATGATGCAAATTAATCTCAAATAGATGCAAATACAAATGAGGGTGGATTTTTACGAATGAGAGTTCATTCAAGATTCCGTAATGCCACCAAATATCAATTATCATAGCATTCGAAAAAAATATAGGGGATATTCAACAGATCAATTGTGTTGACGATGTCATATTTGGATATTATTGCACTTGTGAAACTGGAGCCAGGACCCTTGGATGTTGTGCCCATATGGCCAGTGTTATCTGATACCTTGGCTACGCACAGTATATAAGGTATCCATCATATGCCTTGTCATCCATATAGAGGATGCTGAACATAGAGAGGGACAAGATAATCAGGTGTTCTGACTATATCATCCTTTCCTGTACGTTGTTCATGTCATCATTCGTTTTAGTAAATTGGTACCCTGTTACCTATTGTTTTTCCGTTCAAATAATTCCACAGTTTCGATATTGAAGTAGGTAATATAATACATCATCAATCAAGATCAATTGACAATTGGCCGGCGGTGCGCCCAAGGTTTCCAACAGGATGTCATATGAACACTGAAACTTGAATTGTTCTGGGTTTTTCGTCGTTCTCCACTAGCAATCTATACATTTCCAATGGAATATGAACATATTTCGTTTTCTGTTTTGTTGTAAATCAATGTTTCTGTTTTAATTATTTGCGATAGTTCCCCAATTGTTCAAGTTTGATCAAATTATAATATTTTTCAAAATTTTCGGCAGATGTGTGTCGAACAGAATGTTTTCTAAAAATGCTTCAATGATATCAATACCAATCATAATTACTTCAAGAAAATTATCAGTGAAAGACACTGGTTTTTGATTCACCCTGTATATTTGATGTATCTGCAGAGTGGAAATTTCACCGTGAACGATCGAGTTTATAACCGACTTCTCCAGAATTTCAGGCATTTGGTTATATCAATAAGCAGGACTAGTGCAGTTTCATGAGAAATACATGATAGATATGTCAGTTCAATTCAGGAGTTGCCAATATCATCAATCGCAATTGATATAGAATATTTTGTGGAATATATATATGGGTGTATGGGTATGAGTGGTTCCATCGAGTTGGAGTATAGGAAGAGTTGTGTATAAGGACTGGAGGATTATGTGTGGTCGTGGGTGGGGTAGTGTTTTGTAATAAGGAATATACTATCTTCTTCTGTGCTCCTGATTGATATGGTCAGCTCTTCTCAAGATATTCCAGAGGCAGTTTCCCAGATCACCAGATGGATATTGGCGATGGATTGTTTTCCGGAAACTGTGGTATAAAGAGCAATCGTTGATATCGAGGTTTCGTCTGATGTCGTGGATGTTTTTTCTAATGGAGCTTGGCTGGAGTTTCTGAGGAAGCGCTGGGCTGATGATGCTGAATCATCTTGATGTTTCAAACGGAAGGTTTAGAAATCACTCTCTGATTTATCTCTATATGATTTGAGGAAAGTGGAATCGCAAAGGAGTTTGGATTTTCGAATAATGAGTGAAGAGTAGCTTCTACTGGGTTGAAAGATATGTTCAGATAGGTTTTCGTGGTCATAACTATTTGGAATATATAAATTTCGGGTTGAACCACCTCTGGAAAGTTGATTATTCCGACGTTTTGGCTCTCATCCTGTTGCCATAATCAGGAAAGTAAGGATTTTGTAACTTGACGCCAAAATCTCAACCTGCCTACGGATACCAAATACCTGAAAACCTCTCATCTCCCTTTTCTTCCTCCCCCTCTACATCAAGCCACGCTCACCGTCCCTCTTCATTGTCAGTCAGATCTTCGGTTATCTCGAAGGAGTTGGCAGAGTTGAGACCTTAGAGAGCATCAGCGTCGAGACCCCGGGGAGTAGGCAGGTTGGTACCCCGGCGTCAAGTATCAAAATTCTAACATTCTAGAAAATGGCTCCAAAATGGGTGCCGAAACGCCAAAATGATCAAAATTCCAGACGCAGTTCATCCCGAAATTCACATATTCCAAATTTATATATAAAGGGTGTTAATTAAGTACGTTGACAAATTTCAGGAGGTTATTCTTTGGGAAAATTTCAGAACGGAAAACTCAAATAAACATATGTCCAAAACGGTTTGGTGTTCGAGGTACAATTCCAACCCAAACATTCACAGAAAACGTCTTTCGGAAAATGGTTTTCAATCACGGCGTGTGGGTTTTTATCACCCATATATGATTGTTGTGAAAATTATAATGGCTTATGTGAAACATGCCTCATCGGTGAATAACAATTGGATAAAACCATGGATTTCTCTTTGGAAAATCTTCCGCAGAAGAGTTCGAACGCGGTGTATATGATAGCAATAAGTTGTTGCTGTTTTAAAATTTGTCATACCAATATATGGGTAATTTCAACTGTGACGCAATTTGTCCTGTACTGATGTCTGGATTCCGCTCCATTTCGTCAAGGACAGATTCCTGTATCTGAATTGTTCTAACTCTCCTGAGTCTTCCTATGAGAACAGCAGACTTTTCGAAAGTATCCGTTTCACGAAGAGTCAGTGAATATATGAACATTTGTTACTGGAATAGGAGTTGTGGAAATATTTCTAAATACATTCGTCTGGCGCACGAGCGTTACCATGAGCCATTCCATACATGAGTGCAGACTGCCTTTCTGAAAACGTATATTCAACCATTTCATTGAAAGGAATATTGAATGAATCTGCTTTACTACATGCACTAATGGAAAACTGACAATGAGACACCTTCTCAACTTTCGATAACTGTCAGATTGTTGATATTGAATGAAGATGAATGAATCAATATCAAAGCCACTTTGCTATTTTTATGAATTGAATTGATTACAAAATTTCTGCGTTCCGGCAGAAAAAAAACACTATTCTTTTGAAGAATGGTAATTCCAAAATCTTTCTTGCGAAAATAAATTTTAATGAAACTGAAACTTCCGATGAATACTGTATTCCACCCGAACAGAAAAATTTGAATAATCTACTTCTTCAGAGTTATGACCAGGAATTCCTTAAATCGAATGTGGACACATCTGCACTGTAAGATAAACACAGTAACTATCTTCCATCGTACAAAATACTTTTGAAGATTTTTTATGTTGAAGGAAACATTAATTGAAATTTCGAACAAGAAAAAATCTATAGAGTCTCTATCAGAACTGGAGAAATATTCAATACAGTAAAATAATTTACTATCAGAATTTTCAGGTTGAAAATTAGGGTTTTCACAATATCTATCCGTGGCGGGAAACTAGTTGTTTTCCGTTATATATTACAAAAGTAACTTTTTCAATTCTGAGGAAATATAAGAAAAAAATTATTGAGAATATATTATTTTCAAATTTTATTATGTTATGTAATACTGGAAAATGTTGGCATTCATTTTTTCATTATAGCCTCTGAACCGTTCAAGTAAATTTTATTCCTTTCTCATAATCTGTCGGAAAAAAAATTGAAATGTTGAACAAGAAATGACTCTGGAAAAAGGAGGACCCTGTGGATTATTTGAGAAATGAATTATATTTCATGTTGAATGGATTATACTTGCCCAATTTGAACTGATTATTTTCGAAATGTCGAAGTAAACTCCAAAACTCTTGAAAAATTTTTATTTTGATCACCCTGCACTCGAAACTAACCGTTTGGACATGTTTATTGAACTTTTCGTCCCAAATTTTCAACATATTATCTTAGAAATTTGTGAGAATATTTCCTTTCCAAATTTCTTTATGTTATGCGATACTGAAAAATGTTTGCATTCATATTCTCATTATAGCTTCTGAACCATACAAGTAAATGAAAAACTCCAATAGAACAATCAGATGTTCAATGAAATAACATTGATTATTTTTCCGACCCAAATATCGACCAATAGAATTGCACCATTCGACGTCACGTGGTACAACCTACATGGTATTATACTGATAATTTTTTGAAAATTTTCTCTGGTAGTTGCTATATATAAAAAACAAAACATGATCCAGTCAAATTAACCACACTTCAAACTGACAGGTTGAATTCAATTGTGACAATTGGAGATTTTGCATGAAAATGAGTCGATTTGGAGTTTGTTCTCTGTCCACCATCGATAAAAAAGTCAAAGGAAATGTTCCCATTAATACGGAGAAGGCAAAAAAACAGTTTGGAACCAATTTACTACTTTTTTGGGACGGAAAAATAATCCCCCGAATACCACACGAGCTTCAAAATTATCTGGCATTTCCCTCAAGGTTCCCTGCAAACAAATAAAGTCGTCAAGTTTTTCAGGAAAAATCACTCGCGCTTCGCGCTCGTGATTTTTTAACCTGAAAACTTGACTCCTTAATTTGTTTGCAACGAACCTATCGGGAAATACCCGATAATTTTGAAGCTCTTGTGGTATTATAAGTGATAATTTTTTGAAAATTTTCTCTGGTAGTTGCTATATATAAAAAACAAAACATGATCCAGTCAAATTAACCACACTTCAAACTGACAGGTTGAATTCAATTGTGACAATTGGAGATTTTGCATGAAAATGAGTCGATTTGGAGTTTGTTCTCTGTCCACCATCGATAAAAAGTCAAAGGAAATGTTCCCATTAATACGGAGAGGCAAAAAAACAGTTTGGAACCAATTTACTACTTTTTTGTACTGAGAGGAATACACATTGAGTGCTGAAACGAGTGAAGCGCAATTGGCAAACATTATGAAAGATTACGCTTACAATATGAAGAAAATGGATGGAGAAGACTATAAAGAAGGTACAATAAAAACAATGTGGAATCAGACTGCCAAATTACTTCAAGAAAAGTATTTGAACGATTTCGACATCAAAATCAACCCATTTTCGGATGCTGCATTCAAGACCGCTCGAGGAGCTCGTGATGCCAAGCGTAAGGCTTTACAATCGATTCCGGAAAAACGGAGGGCAAGTGCAGCAGCGTTGGAGGAAAAAGATTGGGATGCAATGACCACTGTTTGAAAAAATAGTCCCCCGAATACCACACGAGCTTCAAAATTATCTGGCATTTCCCTCAAGGTTCCCTGCAAACAAATAAAGTCGTCAAGTTTTTCAGGAAAAATCACTCGCGCTTCGCGCTCGTGATTTTTTAACCTGAAAAACTTGACTCCTTCATTTGTTTGCAACGAACCTATCGGGAAATACCCGATAATTTTGAAGCTCTTGTGGTATTATAAGTGAATATTCCTTTTCCATGATCTGTCAGTGGCTGCCAAAAAAAATTTATGTAGGGTTGAACAAGGCTTAACTCTGAAAAATGGAGGACCATGTGAATTAATTCACAAATGAATTATTTTGTATCATGCGCACTGTTGAATGGATTTTTCTTACCTAGTCGTAATTGATTATTGTCGAAAATGTGGAAGTAAATCACAAAAATTCTTGGAAAATTTATTTTGATCACATGTACAGGGTCCTCGAAAACTAAGCCACTTGGGACATATTTTCATGAAAACTTTTCGTCCTGAAATCTTCCAAAGAATCACCTTCCAAAGTTTGTCAACGTACTTACCTGTATACAGGGTGTAATCACCCTATTGCACATCCGCTAACAATTAATTCCATAAAAAATAAATAGATTTTCCTTTTAAAATTTTTAGAAAGTCATTAGCCAGAAAAAAAATAAAAAAATTCTACCAAAACTTTGCTTTTCTGTGTTTTACAACATTTGAACTAATTTTACAAAACAAATTTTTTTTTTTCAAATTTCCAACCACTGTAATTTGTTATACATATATATATATATATATATATATATATATATATATATATATATATATATATATATATATATATAAAGACAACGGGATAATAGGAAAACTGGATAACAAAAAAATGGGATAACGGAAAAACGGAATAACAGGAAAAACATGACAACGGAAAAATGGTATGACGGGAAAACGGCATAAAGAAGAGCGGCCAACCTGAATGGAACAAAACAAACAAAAACATAGGAAAAAGTGAATTCTACACGGACGAGAATTTTCAGGTTAAAAAATTTAGGTAATATAGAAATTTGGGCAGGATGAAGTCTGTCGGGTCAGCTAGTATAAAAGTTACGTTTCTGAGCGACTGGACAAATTGCAGACCAAGCTCCTACCGAGATTAATCTTTGCTGATTAAGCTTTCACCGTGAATTATCTTGTAAACCGAAGATCAACAAAAGAACTATAATACCTTTATTATTTGTTTATTGTTATAAATTATTTAAGATATGTATTTTGACCATTCCATTTTTGTCACTTGTAACTTGCATTCTCAATTTTCCTTACTAAATGCTTTTAGTAAGGTAAATCATTAATTGTGCAAAAAGGTAAACATTGAAAAAGTGTTATTCAATACAGAATTGGTTTCAAACAACGAGTAGTGCTTTCCGAACCAAGGGCTGCGAAGGCACTATCATATCTCAAAGTACCGGGTGATACAGGATATCGGGCCACCCCTGTAACTTCTGCAACGGATTTTTCTGAAATTCGGTACAGTTATATAAGCAACCATTTCGGATTCGAACCCATTACAATCCAATATGGCGGACTTCCGGTTTTTCTGCAAATGCCAGCAACTTTGTTTTTTTCAAATATAACACCCTGTATATTTCCACATATTCAAGTTCAACAGGTCAAAACGAGTCCAAACCTAATGTCAAATGTAATTTTTTTGAAACGATTGAACTAAAAACTGTTTTTTTATTTTACCTCGTGGATAAATGAGATTTGGTCAAGGCTATTCACAATGAGTCGCACATAACAGAAAAACATATTTTTTTCTGAAAAATCATTTTTTGTGCCATTTATTGATGAATCAATTCAGTCACATCACATTTTGATCAAAAATAATTTTTTTTGAATGAAATCCCTATGGGCCACCTACCTGTCTCTCTAGAACATTCATTAAGGAAAAAAATTACATCTCATTTTTGTATTTCGGTGCAGTAACAAATTGTATACATTCAAAAATCTACAACTATTCATGAGTTTCCTTGCAGTTCGAATAATTTTTCAACTTAGTAAGCTGTGGAAAACAACATTTCTGAACTTTGTCAGCTAATTTTGTTTCGCTGTCATCTTTTATCTCAACTCTCGAAAATCAGGTAATTGCCGAGAATTAGTTTAGTAGAAATATGAAATCAAAATTATAGGTTCACTACAAGTGAACAGATTGATATGTTATTAATTTACGGAGAATGTCTCTGAAACAGTGTTGCCGCTTGTCTGTCAGTTATACGCTGAACGATACCCACACAGAAAAGAGCCCAACAATGGAGAAGATGATGTGAGTGAGGAGGCAGAAATGAACGCTTTGCTTATGTTGATTTTGATCCAACCCCTTCGACTTGGGAATCGGAATACCAATGCAATGTAAGTCGAGAAAACGCTAGAATAATTTTAAAAAAACACCATTATCGTGCTTATGAGTATAACTTACACAATTAGTTGACAAGATTCAGAAATGTTGTTTTCCACAGCTTACTAAGTTGAAAAATTATTCATACTACAAAGAAATGCATGAACTAGTTCTGGATTTTGGAATTTATACAATTTGTAAATCCTCAATGTATGTTCTAGAGAGACAGGTAGGTGGCCCATAGGAGTTCCATTTGAAAAAAAATAATTTTTGATCAAAATGTGATGTGACTGAATTGATTAACCAGTAAATGACACAAAAAAATATTTTTCAGAAAAAAATTAGTTTTTCTGTTATTTGCGACTCATTGTGGATAGCTTTGACCAAATCTCATTTATCCACTAGGTAAAATAAAAAAAACCATTCCAATTGTTCAAAAAAAATAATTACATTTGACAAAGGGATTGGACTTGAATATGAAAAAATATACAGAGTGTTCCATTTGAAAAAACAAAGTTACTGGAATTTCCAGAAAAACCGGAAGTCCGCCATATTGAATTGTAATAAGATCAAATCCGAAATGGTTGCTTATCATAACTGTACCAAATTTCAGAAAAATCCGTTAACAAATGCAGAAGTTACGGGGGTGGCCCAATATCCCAATATGTCGCCCGGTATACCACAACCGATTAGAAGTTGCTGAATTTGACATTGATTTTCATTCCGTCAATCGTGAAATGAACTAAATTTCCTGTTTTTCCCTTTTATTACATAAATAATGAGCAGGTCGAGTGTACAACCTTCATATCATCGAAAGTAGGTATCACGGGTACATATTGAATTCTCTTTGAGAACGCATTCAAGGACTACGGATAGCCAATGGTTTTTGTGAAGTGAATGAGGGTCTGAAAGCATGAATTATGCATACTTTGCCATCTCAGCGGGTGGCTTACTAAACTTTTATAACGTTGTTCGATTGGTATGGGATACGGCTGGAAATTTATCGTTCCAGGAAAACCTTTTGGGCTCATCCTGTTGGTGAATTTACTCCCGTAGATATATAGAGCAAGGGTGGAATATAACATAGTGGATATTGCTATATTATTTTCTAAAGATTTAATGAGATTGTCGGTCCACTAATAAGGTATTGTTATCTATTTGTTATCAAATGTACCGATTGACGAATTGGAAAAATGGATAAATGTCGCACAAAAGGCCTGTTTTGGAAGAAATCAATAATTTATTTCGTTTTTTTCCGAATAACTTTCAGCCGTCCTAGCAGAAAAATAATGACGTCGATCTAATTTATATCAACTGATACCATGAGATTGTTGTAATTTGGGGTTTGGAATAGAAATAAAGTTGATGGTCTTCACTCAGATGTATATTGAGAAAAATCTTGCGAAAGTGCCAGCAGGCACAACCAACAGAAGTTCACACTAATGTAGTAACAAAATGCGATAATCCACGTTTCAACGATGCTTTCTACTTTATAGCTGACGCTCATGAGACGCATATTCGTCATTACGACGCTGTTGCGTGATGGTATTCGACCAATAGAAACTTGACATGGACAATGGAATATGTAGAACAATAGTAAGCAGTTTTTGAGTTCGTTAGCGAAAATGAGAGTTCAGTTTAAAGTATCGAAGTAGGATTGTTGGCAATATGACATCATGAGTAATAATAAAATATATATATATATATATATATAGAAAAACAGTAGCACCTCGTAGAGGGTGTGAAGGGTACTTCACAACATCTTCCCCTAATTTTGAGAATTGTATCTCGGGTTGCTACAATTTTCTGCTCTTCCCTCGTATCCAACATTAGCTTGTAATTCTGAATCAGCTGACGGCTGTGTTTCGGTAACTGTGTAATTTTTTTCAACTTATTTATAAACATTTGCATAATTCTGGACCATAAGCAGTAACCAAATATCGCTAGTAAAATAATTGCTAACAATGAATAAACTGATATTTCGTGAAAAGTAAGTGGTCTGGATTCAAACATTGAAGTGTCAGCTTGACTTTCTTGGAAATCTGATAGCTCAATGTCTTGACTTATCTTGGCAAGTGCATTCATATCGTTTGACACGACAATTTTTGGAATATTTAATTTAGTTTAGGAATTTTAATTGTATCTATTAGACTGAGATTGAAATGTTTTTCATTTTCAATATCCATCGGTGAAACGTAACTGATCAATAATTCGTTTGCATATGGCTGATGAGGTGTGAGAATTACTGTTTTCGAAAGAGCTGTACAATTTGCATTTATTTGAAATATTCCAGTGCCATATAATTCAACTGAAATTCTCTTATCTTCGTTTTCACAATTCATATTTATATATTCTTCAATCGGTAGCCAAGAATTTTGATTTGTTAGTTGAATAAAAATTGGAGGATTTAATAGTACAATTCTCTTTTCACAAGATTTTGGAATATCGTTTGTCGGCACGAACATATTCGATTCGCATCCGCCATGAACGTGGACAAGAAGAAAAGGTTTTATTTGCTCACAAATATAGATATTTGATATTGGAGATTTGCTTGTTGACAATTCGAATTCATTCATCATAAAAAATGCTGTTTCATTGCAACGATAATCAATAGAGGTTTTCGAAGCATGATAAATACAAAATTTATTTTCAGTTACGAATGAATTTTCATGATATCATATGTGCGTGAATCCACTAATGATATCAATAGTACAAAAGCAATTTTATTCTTATAGTAATACACATTAGTTTTTAATAAATTGTATAAAATGTGGGTATTTTCCATCAGCGGGCTGACAGAAGAATTACGTTCATTTGTATAACTTTGAAGATTTGATAATTCATGGATTAACCTTATTGGGATACTCACTTAAGGATAAAGTGATCCTCTAATTGCATACATAATGAAATCTAATAAATTTTTTCGTTGTTCTTTGAAATTTATTTGCATTAAATCTAAGATACTAACTAACTCATCTATTTCCAATGAAACTTGAAACTCATAATCTATTCTACTTTGATTATTAATAAAATTACTGATGACATCTTGAAATTAATTAACCTTATTTTCTAACATTCTTATATTATGTTCAATTTGAAATGTAGTTTTGTTCGTTGCATAGATAGTGCCTTCAACGATGGACATTCGCTCTTTCAAAAGGGTATTGATATGATTTTCATTCATTTGAATTTTTTCTATTTGGCTGTCATAATATTCGGCATCTTCAGCATCTAACGTTTCAAAAGTTTTTAGATACAGATCCAACAAAATTGAATAAACCTCGTTTTGAAATCTTCTTTACTTCACTATCGACACTAACATTTCCATAATTAAGTTATCCTGATTCACCATTCTGTGAATAGAATAATCCAGAACTTTAACAAACGTATTGCATTCTGTGGACTCAATATGATGTTGTTTAGCTAGCGAACAGATTCTCTGAACTTCCTTATTAGAATATAAAATGGATTGGAACTCGTTATGGTAACCATTTAATCCAAGATATGATAATAGTTTATATTCATCGTTGAAAAGGCTTAGTTTCCCGATTTTCTCATAATAAAGACCAGGACTGGGTTAAATTCGAGTATTATTGTAGTCATACGTACTGATTCCTTGGACGTTGTCTGATGATATTTCCAGGATTAGGATGTAGGAAACAAAAATCTGGAATGTATACATTTCGAGCAGCTGAGTCTCTGTAACAAGGAGTACCCTATTATTATTATTATTATTTTTGTAGATGAAAATATGAAATATTATGCTATTTTCGTTCATTGAATAATTTTGAACGATTGAAATGAACTTTGGTAGGCTTTCGTTTGATCATGATAGTGCAGTTCGTATCTGAATCTATCGAGATGACCTCATAGGGTCCCATAAATTGTGACTTCAGTTTCTTTGATTTTCCAGGAGTTGTATGTTCATTTTTCAAGGGGACTTTGTCTCCCTTAGATATCCTCATGGGATTTGAGTTTATGTCGTTATACGTTTTGGCAATGTCTTTATGTTTTAATATGGTTTCCCTCACGATTTCATGTGAGTGCTGCATTCGTGACTTCATTTCATGGTATAGTCGTCATAACTGTACAATTATTCGGGAGATTTGGTTGAAGAAGTGGGTGAGTTTGCCCTATGGCCATATAATAATTCGAATGGTGTATAACCTGTGGAGTGAGAAGCAGTATTGAATACAAAACTTGCGATAGTCATGAAATCATCCCAATTGTTCATGTCCTCATTTATGTTACTTCGTCAATATTCTAAAAGGGTTCTATGTGACCTTTCCAAGCTACCAATACTTTTTGGGTGGTAACTGGTACATCGAATTTGTTTTATTTTCAAAATTCTACATTTTTCTTTGAAGATTTGACTGAGGAAATTTGTACTTTGATCCGTGACTAGGAAATTTGGCGCTCCGAATTGACATATTATTTTTGAAGTGAAATTGTAGGCTACTGTATTGGCAGTTTGATCTGGAATGGGAAATGGCAATGGAAAATTTTCCTAGATCTTCTTGAAAGGTTAGTAGGAATTCATTGAAATGATCTGTTTGATTCAATGGTCCGACAATATCTAGGAATATTTTTTCGAATGGTCTACTAGATGTTGTGGTTATGGTCATCGTAGTCTAGTTTTCTTCGAACTCTAATTTTTCTGTATGTTTCGCAAGAACGAATGAAGTTTTTATGTGTACATATTATACCATTTATAATTTTTTTATTGGTTTGTATGACCGGTTGACACCTTCTCTGCCTCCTAATGGATTTACATGATATTCTTTCAATATCTGATTGATTTCAGTTCGCGATAGCTCTGTTTGAATCTTATTGTGATGAATCTTGATTTTGATTATGGTATTTTTGAAAATATACCCTAGCATTATTCTTATCCATTCAAACTTGAGATGTTCATTTGCAATTTTCTCACCAGAAACACCTTACGAATTAATTTTGTTCGAAATACAAAATTTCTTGAGACTTTGAAGAGATGAAAATACATTTTTGTATTCAGCCTTATCGGACTTTGATTCTTTGATAATGACGTATAGAAAATATCTTTGATCAAGTTGTAGTTGTTTTATTTGATGGATTTTTTATTTTGACCTGAAAGCTCGGGTGTACTAGCTTGATAATTGGATAATGAGGTGAATGTTCTGTCAGTAAAATGAAATATGTCTTTTTCAGACGGACTTTGCTCGATACTTTGATCGGTATATATGATATTGGAGTATTAATGATTTTTGATTCAATTTCTTCGAGATAGGATTTTGTACGTCTGTTGTTCTTCGCTTTGTTTCACTTGGTGAATTATTGACAAACAATCTGCGTTAGTATTATATATACCGCGTTTGTAAACTATCTCGTAATCATACTCTTTTAATTTCAACCTAAAACGTGTGAGGCGGGATGATGGATTGGCATGGGAGAAAAGATAAATGAGAGGTTTATGCTTGGATGCTATTTTGATCTTTTTCCCAAGCTCGCGTTCAATAGTTGAGTAATTTTGTTCGGCTTTATTCAAAGTACGACTTGCATAAGCAACTGGTAAATTGGATCCAATTCCACCTTGAGAGAGCCCTGACCCAATTCCATACTGACTCGCATCTGTCGTGAGTATTAATCCTTTCTCGAAATCCGGATACTGAAGGATAGGCGGACTGATGAGCTTTTTTTTCAAATTTGCAAAAGCTTCGTCACACAAAGACGTCCATTGAAATGATATATTTTTCTTTAGGAGATTATTCAAGGGATAGGCTATCTTTGTGAAATTTGGTATGAATCGGCGATAATAGGACGCAAGACCTAAAAATGATTTCATTTCTTTCTCATTTTTGGATATTGGGAAGTTCTTCACAACAACGACCTTATATGGGTCGGGTTGAACTCTCTTTTCTGTGATAACGTGGTTGATTTCTTTACGCTTAAATGCACATTCATTTGGTTGAAATTGCAATTTGAATTGACGTAATCGATTGAAAACATCTATCAATTCATAATTGTGATCTTCAAAGGAATTTCCAAGAACGACAATGTCTCAAGGTATACAAAACACTTGAGTCCCTGTATACTCGTTAGGACATTCAACATTAAACTAGAAAATAAAGATGGTGAATTTCGTAAACCCAATGGAAGTTTTTTGTACTGATAATGACCATAAAAAAAATGCTTACTGTCTTCACTCAAAGTAATCTGGTTAAAGCCACTAGCTAAATCTAAAACTGAAGAATATTCTGATTTTCCTAAACTATCAATGATTTCGGTGATATTTCTCAAAGGATATGCATCGGACTCGGTGATACTATTCAATTTCCGGTAATCTACTACTAAATGTTCAGTACCATTTTTGTCTGCTTCTTACGGAACTATCAAAATAGGACAGTTGTAAGGAGAATGGCTCGGTTCTATTAAACCTATCTTGGTCTAGAAGATTCTGGATTTGCTTTTTGATTTCACCCTTTTGATGCTCGGAAAGTCGATAGGGTTTGACAAAGACGGGTGTTTTCGAAGTTAGTGGAATGGAATATGTGATTGCATCTGTACATGTTAACTGATCACCTTCTAAATGGAAAAGTTCATTGTAATTTTGGCAAGTATCCAAAATTGATTGTGTTTTTCGGAGTTCATTGAGTTGTATCGATTTGGGATTCTGAGAGAGATATTTGCTTTTATCAGAAATGTTGATGAAATCGATGACATGATAATTTTTAAGAATATCAAATTCTAAGTCTGAGCTATGGGAGGATTGGGATATTTCAGATGAATTCATTAGACTCATGGTACAAATACAACAATCAATTGCTAGAAAATAACCCAGGCTCAATCTCTTTATTAAAACAGATTTTTGGTTGTCAGAAATGGGGACGGATTTTCGTAATGAATTCTGATCTTGGGGGTAAAACGATTTCATGTGGACTTGTCATTTTGAATGTGAATGTTCTATTGTGTACTGGTATGGTTAGAAGTGACGTTTCATAATCTATTTTCGCTTTGAATTTTCCTGGGATGCCTTGTGCAGAAATTGAGAACTCGTTTGGGACGATATGAAATTTGTGCATAATACATTCGATAGTTTTATCTTGCCGTAACTTATACCAATAGAACTACATTTCGCTTGTTATTCCTTTTATTTTTATAGTACTATCTGTGTAATGAAGAGTCGTCGGCGACTTCTGAGAGTTTCATAATACTGATATCTGCTCCAGTATCAACTAGCAAGGTTGCGGATTTTGTAATTGATAGGAGTAAAGGAAGATTAAGGCAGGATGAATTTCGTACTTTCGCCGTTAGTCACAAATATTTCAGAATGGTTATTGCAATAATATGTTCAGAATCTAGTTCACTGGAATTATCGTAAAAAAGCTCTTCTCTCAATTCAATGATATGGTTTCACTGAGAGAATGCTCCTTTGGAATACACGGTGATTCTTTTACTTGGCAGATTTGATTTCGCGGGCTCAAGTCACACTGCCATTGGATGTGCTCGGCCCTTGGTCAATTCCCTGAAAATAATTGGAACTGGCACCCTGATTTTCGTTTGGAGTGTTGAAATTACTTTGAGGATTTTGAGAGTGGAAAGCATTGGAGTTCTTTCGGAAATTGTTATAGCTTCGTTTGCGGCATTCAGCTATTGAATGTCCGAATTTTTGCAATAACTACACTCTACCCGGATGTTATTCACGTCAGATTTTGTTTTCATAGGAATTTGAGTGAAATTTTATCTTGGATAAGAAGGAAAACTCCCAGATTTCGCATAACATTGATCAGAGGTATGATTATTTTTTCCACATTTGAAATAATTTATTTTCTTATGATCTCTATTCTCAAAATCTGATTCGGTCTGGAAGTTATTTCTGTTTTTCTTCACAAGCTGCTTCTACAGCATTAGTGAAGTCATCGAACCTACTAGCCTTTATGATTAACTGAAATGGATTTCTTAGCCCTTCAACAATGCTTTTGGTGATGATTTTTTTTAAGTTTTCTATAGTTACTCTTGCGTTCTGTCCTCCGCTCGTTATACAAGCATCATTTGAATCTATGGTTAGCTATTCTATTCGATTTGCAAAAGCAATTGTCCTACGTTCGAGGTACTGATTTTGTTAAACTAATTTGAATTCTGGCCAATCATTCATTACTTGATATTTAATAACATTATAGGCTGAGCCAGATGATTAAGATTTGGCAATATGCATGAACATGACTTGTAGCTATTTCCCATACAACATCGCAGCAGGTTAAGAATTCATGTATGTTTCCTCGATTTCCATCGGAGTCTGGAATCATCTTGACGGCAAACTCATCAGTGAAAGCCATATCTGCAATATCGTTCGAATTTGAATTTCCTGCTCAACCACTGGATTTTGCAAATCAACTTAATCTACCATGGAATACAAAATATGAATACGAAATATAACAATGTTTCACCCAAACTGTTGCGTTGGAGTTCTGTTTCGTGTGGATTGAACACTTGACCCTAACACTTGTGCACTTCCTGACGTGATGACTGAAGAAGACTGGCTACCCTGAAGCAACGTTCTCATCTCATTCATCAGTTTATTGCAATGACGCTGGTCGTTCCAATGGAGGAGAAACAATTCTTTTTGTTTCAGATTCTACCCACAAACTACTTTCACGTAGGTATTCCAACAGCAACAAGGAACTAACATTAACGTACGGTTTTTCGCTGGAAACTTCCAACAACACGACGTCTGCTACTCGACTTCATGCCTTTTTCGCTGGAATTTACACCCTTCACACCTGACGCCACTGTTGTAATTTGGGGTTTGGAATAGAGATAAAATTGATGGTCCTCACTTAGATGTATATTGTATCTTGCAAAAGTGCCAACAGGCACAACCAACAGAAGTACACACTTATGTAGTAACAAAATGCAATAATCCATGTTTCAACGATGCTCCTTTGACTTTATGGCTGACGCTCATGAGACGCATATTCGTCATTACGACGCTGTCGCGTGATGGTATTCGACCAATAGAATGACATGGAAAATGGAATATGTAGAACAATAGTTGGCAGTTTTTGAGTTCGTTAGCGAAAATGCAGAGTCTCAGCTTCAAAGTATCGAAGTAGGATTGTTGGCAATATGACATCATGAGTAATAATAAAATATATATATATATATATATATATATATATATATATATATAAACAAACAGTAGCACCTCGTAGAGGGTGTGAAGGGTACTTCACAACAAGATCGATTGGAGGTGGAGCTTTGGAATGAATGGATAGTTCACTTGATAATTCAAAAAAATGTCTCTCAACAAAAACACATTTTGAGTTTCGGAACAAACAATCCGAATAAACGCATGATCCAACTTTCATGAAGATTCTAAAAAAAAAACAGTATTATTGAATAGAAAAAAATATTATGCTAATGTTCATATATAAATAACTCTGGAAGTAAAGTGTGGAAATCATTTATAATAAACTGAATGGAAAAATGTCGATACCAAAACTTTTTCTGTTTTCATCAATAACGAAATAACTGAAGACGCCAAAGAAATTGCAAGAATATTCGTAAAATTTTGCAACATCCTTGAAGAAAATTATATTCATGTGAAATTCTTTTGAACCCAATGAATTTTCAACTTTTGAATGAAACTGAGATAGAGAACATAATGAAAAAAAAAATTAAACATAAATCTGAATATTTGATTGAAGAGTCACTTTCGATCCCCTATCTCACCAAAATTGTGAACACCTCTGTCAGATTGAAGAAGTTCCGTTCTCTCTTGATTAAATCGAAGACCACCCCAATATCCAGGAGAGATGAATCTCAACTAAATGACAACCTCAGGAGAGTATCAGTGATAAGTCCAATTTTGGAACTTTCAAAAAATGCTATGTATTATAGTTTTCCCAATATCAATTGCAGAAGCATAAGAAAGTCTTGCGGCGAAATCCTGTGAGCAGCAGTTGCGGAGATAACTAATTTTATTTAGATATTTTAAGATTTTAAAAATACTCCATAAATTATGAAAAATGAAAAAAAATTAAAGACAAGCTTCTATTTATACAAACACATTAAGAAAGAAAAATAATTTCTTTCATTGTTTGATGTAGGTTATTATTATATCCTAAAACGTATTCCGATCGGCACACACCAAGACCACAGACGCTACTGGTTTTTAATCTCTCAGAGCTATTAGAACACAAATATAACGCGTGATTCATGACCCCCCATCGTATAGACACACCCCCAAGCATTTTTGTCCGTCTTGATTGGCCCAGACGAATCGGTGACAGAAGTCACTCAAGTCCATGTTGACTATCGGGTCTTTTGATCTACCCTTCGCCGACGGCGAATGTTTACGAGTAGTACACATTATTTTTCGTTCTGTTTCTTCGCATATACGCTCGTGTTAGCGAAGTGAGTTTTTATTTGCTCCCTATAGAAACAGCTTCTGCAATCGATATTGGATGGATTATAACGTCTTATACCTTTTTGAAACCATCAACAATTCATACCTTCAACATCGTTTTCCTTAGGGATTGTCAACAGGGACGACACCTCAGAAGTATAAACATGAACGTCACGACAAATACTAATGTGTTTTCGGGATATTCTCCGACCTCTGAGGGGCTTTCGATACTTTCACTCCATTATTCATGGAATTTTTTTTTGCTTTGGTTATCAGAGGTTTTATAAGTGATTACCTATTCTTATTGACGAAAAATGAAAGAACACTTTGCCAATAGAAAATACCTTTTCCGATGTTCTAGGCATCGATATGGGAACGACATAGGGAAGTGTGCTTCGTTCTCCACTGTTCTAGCTTTCAGTAAATGATCTCATTCAATATGGTGAATTGGAGACGATACAACCGGTAATGTGATTGGCAAAACTTATCAATATATTCTTTCAAAAATAACTTCAGTTATGCAACAGTTCTCTATATGGTGTGAGTTGAAATTGCTTTCAACACTGGACATATAGCACCCGTTGAAGAAAAGAATATAAAAATTTACAATATGTATATTTGTTAGTTTTTGTTTTTCAAGTTGTTGATTTGTCACTATTGTCAATATTTTTGAGTTAAAGTCAGATACATTATGATTTTATTTCATAAGTTGGTTTCTTTTGCACATGAATAAAATAATAACTGAAACTATGTCGTCATACTAGGTGTATAGTTTACATTTGGGTACAGCAAGAAAATAATAACCAAAAACTTTTTAACTAAAAATTGAACCGACGAAAAAATCAACTGGAAAGCAAGAAATAAAATAAACCGTTTAGTCTTAATGATAATTGAGTTACTAAAGGTGAGTAACAAATTTTGATTCGGCGCCAAACAAACGATGATCTTCTCATTATAGTACTTTGAAGAAGTAATCAAAACGCCGCTATGCATCTCCCTGCCATCATTTTACGCTTCACCTAATTCATTTGCTAGTTTGTTTGGCGCCAACTCAAAATTAGTTACTCACATTAGTTTAGGAGCCCAATTATCATTAAGACTGAGACGGTTTATTTTATTCTCTGCTTTTCAGTTAATTTTTTCGTCGGTTTGATTTTTCGTTAAAAAGTTTTTATTTTTAAATTTTTTGTGGCTGAAATTCACTAATTACTACCAACTCAATTTTTGATTACTTCTAAAATACTTACTCACCTAGCTTACTCCAACTATTAACTGATAAATAATATGATTATCTACTTCAACTATTTATTGTTATATAATATGAATTATTTTTGGATGTTCTGGTTAGTTGATTCCATCACTTTGTATATAATTCCATCCTTTCGAGGAATGTAATTATTTTGACGGATGTAGGAAGATCTGTCAATGCCAACTACATATGTGTGCCAATGTGCACAAGTGAAAAATTATTCATCCCCCATTTTTCCACCCATAGGGGTGAGTTATTCCATTATTAATAGGAATACGATCAACTATGAGGTATACCCTATCTAATTAAGAAAGCAACATCCAAATCGGAAAACCCACTACAAAGTTATGCCTGATAGAATCGGTTAACGGACCAAAATTCAGAGGGTGAACGATCAATATCCTCCATTTTGCTATCCTTAGGGATGGATTTTTCTGATCAAATTCGAAATGGACCAACTTCAAAGTACACCCTATCCAATGAAGAGAGAATCATTGGAATCAGACTCTCCTGTAAAAAGTTATGCGTGATCATACATGAAAAAAAAATACGCGTCGAATAGAAAACCTCCTCTTTTTTGGTTTCGTCGGTTAAAAATCGAGTACACCTCAGCAAGTGCTGGGTACGTGACTATTACATCTTCAAATCTCATTCTGGTCTACGAGCCGAACGTTAGGTCGATGTTATGTGAGTGAATCAGTTGCAGATGAACTTTGAAGTAATAGTTTTTGCGAAGATATTTTCCAACCCTAGCAACGAAGTGAGCGGAATCTGGGCTGAGGTCAGTTTCCATCCAACCCATCTGTTCCCATCCTCCCCATCAGTTTCAATCTGTCTAGCGGAATCATTTTTATATTTGAATTTGCACATTTTGGTTCAATCAAGTAATTACATCATGACTGATATTTTATTCTATTTTATTTTATTTATTAAGTAATCTACAGAACAGGCAGTTCCAATAATTGATTACAATATATATTAACCAAGTCAATAACCATTCTTAAAATAATACAATGACTTGAACAAAAAATTAACTCCAGAAAACCTGAATCAATATCAAATTGAAAGACACATTTAGTTGAGGATGACAAGTAGACCTCTTTCATTTCAAATTGGCTTTCTGTTACAATTCGCATTTGCTTCTAAGAATGACATTTCAATTTAATTTTTTTTTTAAATGTTTTTACATTACATTTAACATGGGAATCTATTTGCCTCAAATGATTAGCAATAGAACACATATTGTATAGTGGGGAATTCAAACCTAGGTTGAGTTGAGGTTTAGGCAAAACAAATATATATTTTTTTCTATTATTAAAGTATATTCTGCAGTTCAGACAAATTTGTGACAACAAGTGAGGGGAGGGTTATCTATTCCATAATGTAGTAGCTTATAGAAAAAAATTGGAATAGCAATTTTTCTTCTGAATTCTAAGGTTGTGAATTTAAATTCACTTGAGGAAGTATGATCACTAAGATTGAAAATATATTCACTATGTTTTTTGTAATATATCAGGATCAGGAAGTTGCTATCGAGACGCGGGGGTTTGAATGCACAATTAACAAGATTCAATACATTTCTGAAGCGAACTACGTGTTTCTAACAATTGAAAGCCCGCCTTGATACAGGTATTTACTCAAAATATGATAATGTTCAATCCGAGATATAATTCTGGTCACCAGTGGATAACGATGTTAATAATGAAGATCGCATTAAATTTAAAACAAAATGTTTTGATTTAGTAGCCTGTGCGAAAAAAGGTTTGTCGAATGTACAGCATAGTGGTCAGTGAATATATTACTCACGGTTCTTCTATAATTACTGATTAATTCTAAAACTTCAATGTAAAATTGTCTCAAATCATTTTACCTAAATTCGAAGGATCTTACAAATAGTTGACACAATTTTATGATACCTTCGATGCATATAAAAAAATACAACTTTGAGTGAGATACAAAAATATTATTATTTGGATTCATCTCTGAAGGCTGAGACTGCTTGAGTTATCAATTCCTCATCGATTTGGGATGCCAATTATGAAATTGCTTGTGAAATTCTGAAACATAGATTTCTGAACACCAATGCAATCATTTTTTCCTACAAAAAGGGTATATTTGAACTTACAAACCACAATATTATAGATTTTCATGGAGGTTTGCAGGTACACTTCCGAAAAATTATCGTGCTCTCGAAAAACTCGAACCTGACCCGAAACAAGGAGATACTTCATTGATATATTAATTAACATCAAAATTAGATATTTACACAAGAATGGGAAATTCACATGAAAGTTAATAAATCTCCAAACTAGACGATTTTACTAAGTTATTGTCAGAAAGGTGTAATTCCTTGGGAGCTGTTGATGCCAATGGAAATACCAAAACAATATATCAAAATGAATTCAATAAAAATCTCCCGAGTCGAAATAAAGCATTCGATCATCAACACATGTCACTCCAAACAAAATATCAAGTATTTTATGTCATAATTTCCATTACATATTCTTTTGAAAAGAAATCTCGGACATGCCTGTAATATTCAGGAGCCGAATGTTTGGAATTATGTACAAAGTGCTTGCGTTTGGGACACATAAGGTCTGAGTGTCGAAATTCGAGTTCTTGCAGAACATGTTTCAGAAAGCATAACTCTCTTCTACATTTCCCTTCTCAAATTCATTAAGTCAATAGTATATCACTCGATATAATGAAGTTGGTACTCCACTGAAAGAGCGTTCGACACAAGCAGAAAATTCACATTATAGAGATCGAACAAAACCACAAACACCAGTTCCAAATTTCGCACAAAGCAACTATAGTCTAAATTCACATCAAAACCACCTCCATTCAGACTCATCCGTTTTCATTCCAAAAGCTCTCATTGAGCCGGGATCCAACGGCGCGTGGAGTGGCAATCCTGGATTGAGTGTTGATATTGGCGCAACGAAATGTGTCAGGCCGCTCCCACGGTGCATGTGGGATCGCGGTTTCAGACGTGGACACGCAGCGGTTGTAGTCTGTTGTACAACGGCAGTGATGGCGGTAGAAATTTGAATAAATTATACTCATTTGCTTTTTAATTCGCTTTCAGGCATCATGAATCAAATTCCTGTTATTATGGTTTGGATTCCATGGGTTCCAAATAATCGGCTCAACTTCATAGAGGGATACAAAATTTTAACTCCACATCGTTCGACCACTCCATGGTGAAAGTTACCACGGCACTGACAGTACCACACGCCTAGCCGCGTCGTTGGAGCGGTATACACGTGTTGAGCGCCATCGTCTGAGATCCTTTGAACCGTGTTCATTTACTGACAGACGACGGGACTCACCGCGCCGACCGAAGATCGCCAAACCTGCCCTAACCGACGGTGCGTGAACTGGCGAATTTGGCGCGAGGAGTGCCACTCCACGCGCCATTGGATCCCGGCTTCAGAATTTGTGATTCAAATAATCAATGTGTACAATGTCGAGCTCTTTCGTATAGCGGCTCACAATCAGAGTTTATCAGAAAATATTCGGTACGTCTGGATATTCACACTTCTCCTATTAACTTACCCTTTTTTTGGATCAAATCAATCTCCAACAAACATTACTGAATGAACCAATATAAAATCAAAATATTTGTCTTGCTTGGTCATGAATAGAATAACTGATACCATACCCCAGCAAAAGTTAAATATACAAGAGCTCAAAACTCTCGAAAAAATAAGAACGGCAGATCCCCATTTCTATGAGTCTGATGATATTGATCTGTTATTAGAAGCGAGTATATTTTTTCAGTTACTTTCTGTAGGTCGGATTGAATAAGGAAAAAATTTACTTCTCCTTCAGAAAAGTCAATTAGGTTGGATCATAGCAGGTCGTATGTTCATTCCTAAAATAAATAAATCGTCATCTTGTTTTGTGGTGACGAATTCAGAACTTCAGGTTCATTAGGAGGGATATTGAGAGGTTGTTGGAAATTTTTCCCAGGTGAAATGTTCAAATGAGGAGGATAAGTGTGAAAATGTTTTCATTGAAAACTATAGTCGTAACAATTCAGGCAAGTTTACTGTTGAACTCATTTTGAAAAACCATAATTCAGTATTGGGTCATTCACTTGAAATGGTAATTCATCGATTCTATTTGTTGGAGAGGAAATTCATCCGCAATTTCAATTTGGAAAATGGATATGGCAAATTCATGAAAGAGTACGGTTATATGATTCGAATTAATTTCTATCACAGTTTGACAACTAAACTCAGAGTTGTATTTGACACCTCATCAAAACTTTCATCGGAAATGTCATTGAATGACATTTTAAAGGTCTCTCCCCATTACTCGTTAGTTTTCGTCAGCATAATCTTCTACTAATTGGTGATTTTGCCAAAATATTTACAGTGCGGTCCATAGGTATAGAATAAATTCATTTCATTGCGTTATCATGTATTGAAAAAACTGAAACAAGTCGATTCCTATTGTCGATTTAACAATTCATAGTATTAAAATAATACTCCCTTCTTGCACCCCCTCTGAATTATGAGCACCCCTTAAAAAAAAATTACTGAGAAATGAGGTCGTGTGGCATCTTGTTCGGAAGAGATTTTCATTATCTGTTCAGCAATATTAAGTTTTTCAAATTTGGTGCAATCATGACAGAGAAATTTTTGTTTTGAAAATGTAAAATTTTGTTCTCCACGTAGAATGAAGGAAAGTATTTTTCAATTTATTTTACAATTAAATTTATTGTTCAACATGACCACCATTCACTTCTTGACAATAAGCAAGTCGATCTTGGAATTTTCGTAAAACATTTTGTAGGACCTCAGGTGTTATGTTGTTAATTCCTTCCGTTATCCTAACTTTTATGTCTGCAATATTGTCTGGTCAATTGAAATATACTTTTGATTCTAGATAACCCTTCAAGAAATAATCAGGTATTTTCTTATCTGTTTTGCTTAACGTCAGGAAAAAGTCATTCAAGACACCAAAAAATTATTCACAAAACCAATAAATAATGTAATGTCAATCTAGTAGACTACTGTTATTTTGATATCTATAAGTTGCTGACACACGTCGGTGTATTGAAGAATATTTGTATGTGTATTTGATTCAACTCTGGCTCATTCATTCAAAACTCAAAGAATAGACATTCCAATTGTAATTGGATGCGGTAATGAAACAAGAACTCGAAAGGAAGTTTGTGAAATATTCAATAATAAATACCCTGGTCAATACGACTCACAGACCACATTTAGCAAAACAGAAAAAAAAATCGTGAAACTGGACATCTAAAAACTATTCAAAAACCAAGTCGAAATGTTAAATTGTTTTTTTCTAATGAAGCTACTTTTCATTTAAATGGATCGCTTGATAGACAAAACTGTAGAAAATTCTCATTGTGGCTCACACACAATATCCCAAAAAAAATAACGTTTGGGCTGGTATCATCAACAACAAAATTATAGGCTCTAAGTTTCTTGAAGGCTTAGTTTATTTAGATTTTTTGATGAACTTTTCACAGCTTACATTGAAAATACTTCTGATGTTGATGATCCAAATGCAATTGATAGATCAATTTGGTATCACAATAGCCCTCGATTACTTCTCATTGGGTTATTTGAATTCAAAAGTATGTTTCAATAAACCGGACAAAATTGCAGATTTTAAAGTTAGGATAACGGAAGAAATCAACAACATAACCCTGAGGTCCTACAAAATGTTGTGAGAGAATTCCAAGATCGACTTGCTCATTGTCAAGTAGTGAATGCTGGTAATTCTGAACATTTTATTTAATTGTAAGAGAAATTGAAAAATAGTTCTTAAACATCATGCGACATTATTTCCTTCATTCTACGCGAAGTATCAGAATTTTACACTTCCAAAATAAATTTTCTCAGTTATAATTGCACCAAATTTGCAAAACTTAATATTGCTGATCACAAAATGCAAATCCCTTTCGAACAAGGTGCCTCACGACCCATCTTCTCAGTTAAATTTTTTGAGGGGTTGCTCATAATTCAGAGAGGGTGCAAAAAGGGAGTAATATTTACTTACTGTAAATTTTCAATAGACAATGGAAATCAACCTATTTCAGGTTTTTTCAAACAATTACATAATAACGCCAGATTTATACCATACCTATGGACCGCACTGTATGTGTCATGTCACCGGTTCTCATGATATAGAAAGTGTTATTTCGAATGAAAAAAAAACATAACAAATGAACCATAGGTTTTATATGATTCGAAAGGTAATAATCAAAATATACCATATATTATAACAGACAATGAGCATACAAAAACTCTCGGAATTTTTTAGAATGCTTCAGCTGATGAGTTTGAATATAACGTAAAAAAATATGATATTTCGAAATGAACCGTTTCATCATATAGTTCAGAAGTATTTTATCCTCTTGGATTGTTGGGATACAGGCAAATATTATTTCACAAAGGCTTTGGCAATATGAAATTGAATGAGACTTCATGGAAAATATTCCACAGTCGTTTGAATGAAATGGATACTATTCGAATACCAAGACAAGTAATTCTACGAGAAGAGTCAAAAATACAAATTCAATGTTTTTGCGACACCAGTGAATATTCATACGCGAAAGCAATTCACATAAGGTCACAAAATGGAAAGGATATGAATGTGAGATTATTGTGTATAAAGTCACGTGTGGCCTTTGAACACTATTTCTATTGCTAGGTTGGAATTGTGTGGGAATTATTTTTATATCCCAATAAGAAAATAAAATAACTTCTGCAGTAAATGAACTAATCACGGAGGATATTTATAATTGGACTGATTCAACCATGGAATTTGTGAATTCGAAATATTAATATTAGAATAATGCCATTACATACGTTTTACTAACAATCCCGCTGATATAACATCTCGCGGAATAAACCCCACTGAACTTCAACTTCATGGTGGCGTGGAACTCTTGAACCCGAATTTTGCACTATTTCTTTCGATTTATTTGATAATATCACCATCTTCACAAAACCTGTAGTTTTAGTTGTAGCATATTGTCTCAGATTTCTAAGAAATTGCAAGTCAACTGCTGAAGCTAGACAAAATGGAATTCTGACAATTGATGAGATCCAATAGAACAAATAATTCAATCTATTCAGTTAGTATAAGCCCAAACTTTCCTCGGATGATATGAAATCTATTCAATCTAATGGTAAAGTGAAATCGAACATTGAAATTGCCTCTTTGAATCCTTCTATGGACAAAAATAATATTTTGCTCGTGGGTGGAAGATAAAAACATTCATTATCATTATACCAAAAACATAAAATTCTACTACTGAAACATCATAAATTCACAGATTTGATAATAAAATATGAACATATTCGCACTCTCCACTCAGGTACACAAGTAACACTTTCTTTCATTCTACAAAATTACGGTCCTTTGAATGGAAACGAAGCAGTGGAATCAGTTATCCGTAAATGTATACCTCGTTTTAAAGCGATTCCAATTAGCACAATAGTCGTGTAAAACTATCTATAATTTTTTTCCTTTGTGGTGTCGATTACATTGGCTTTTCTGAATGAAAGATGGAAAAACTAGGGCAAGGAAGGAAGTAAAGGGAAATATATATATATATATATATATATACAAATGTAACTGACGAAGTTTTGGAGCCCCGAAACGGAACGTATTAAAAATTCTTAAAAAATTCCATTATGAATCACTGAATTTTTCTCATTTCCACGAACCAGAAACTCCAAGAAAATCCGCAGAAGAATATCAAACGTAATGGTTCAAGAACCCACACAACCCAAGTATATATATTTATATATATATATATATATATATATATATATATATATATATATATATATATATATATATATATATATATGTATGTATGTATTGAGAAAGATCAAATATGATTGACATTTCATTCTGCTATTTTCTCTTTTAAAGAAAAATACAATTCTCTTGGGTTAGATATTATGTTCTGTCCTTCACATATGAATAAATACTTTAATTCATATCTGAGTGACTCATTGATCAACATGAACCCAAAATATTATACAAAAAAATTAAATGAAAGAATGGAAAATTCCATATCGGAATTCAGTGTATATTTCTCATATATCATAAAAATTACTAATGAAAAACCTTTTTAAAGACAAGATTCAATTTAAGCCGTGTACTGAAACGTATTGTAACGAACCTAGGCCGGACCTGTCGCCTCGCGCGACAGCGATGAGATCATCCCCGGAGATGTTCGAGAACCATCCAGTGCGCTCTGCCGCGGAAGACAACGGTCAATATTGGAAACAATTGGAATAACGCCGGTCGCCAACTGAAAGAATTCGAAACATCGAGAATGCTGTATCGGAGATAAATAGGCAACCCTCAAGTCTCAGAGACAGTCTGAACGAGCCCATACCATCGAGGCTATACAGTGGCGTAGTAATATAAATTAAGTTGTAGATTAAGTGTTAAATAAATTAGTTAAACCAAGTTGAGTTTATTTACGTTACAATTGGTGTCGGAAGTGAGATTTTGAAAATAAACACGTGATCGTGGAGTGGATAGTCAGAAAAATAAATTGATAGACCTTTTTGTACGCCCAAAATAGACAGTGGCCCGGTTTTCGCGAAGTGGACAATTGTGCGTGGGAATATAAACTGATACACTGTTCGCGTGAAACAGAAAATAGACAGTGGCCCGGTTTTCGCGAAGTGGACAATTGTGCGTGGGAATATAAACTGATACACTCTTCGCGTGAAACAGACAATAGACTGGTGGCCCGTGGAAAAGAATTCGCGAAGTGAATTTTTAACAAACTGATAAACTTTTTCGTGTGAAACAGACTGATACCTCGTCAAAGACAAAATGTGTTCAAGGAAAGTGCCTTGCGGATTTGAAGGTAGCGGAATTGAAACAGGAATTGGAGGAAAGGGAACTGGAAACAACGGGTAAAAGCAAGTACTCCAGGAAAGACTTGCAGAAGGACTTATACAAGAAGGTGAGGACCCCGAAACATTTTTATTCGAAGTTCCCGGAGGTGATTTGAGTCCGATAATAGAATCCTTGAAAGAGAAGCTTGAAGAAAATTCAAGAAGCCTGGAAGAGAATGCTAGAAATCTGGAAGAGAAGCTGCAACAAAATTCTATAAATCTGGAAGAGAAGCTTTCTAAAAATCTGGAAGAGAAGCTTCAAGAAAATTCTAGAAATCTGGAAGAAAAGCTTCTAGAAAATTCAAAGAAGCCTGGAAGAGTTCCTGGAAAACACAGAAGGTCTTAAAAAGAATTGTGTGGTGAGTCTAAATTTCTAGAAGAAAGAATGGGAACCGTTGAGACGGAGGTAAGATAAAATAAAGGAAACGATCAGTAAGCTGGAAAAAACGAATTAATAGTGCGCCCTCCACAGAGATGGTTAACGAAAACGCAATTCTGGACTTGAGTTTGAACTTGGATAAAGTTCAAGAGGGTATAAAAGATGTCAATGTCATTTCTGAAATAGGGAAGCTTTCCATGAAGCCGCCTCAATTCGACGGAAAAACTCCATGGAAAATTACCGCCGACAGTTTAAGCAGCGCCAAAGCAAATGGATGGAATGCAGGGGAAAGAGCTGTAGCACTAACACTTGCATTACGTGGAGAAGCGACGAATATTCTCAAACTCTTACCGCCCAAGAACAGGAGGACTATGATCAGCTGATTAAACATCTAGAATTACGATATGGCCAGGCCCATTTTGGAACACGTATACCACTCCCAACTGAAAAATCGCTGCCAGAAATCGGGCGAATCCTTGCAAGAATTCGAAGCTGACATTGCACGCTTGGTTCGTCTCGCATATCCAGCCACACCGGAAAATGTAATGGAGCGATCAGCGGTTCAGGCATTCTTGGATAGACTCCGTGACCAAGAAACCAGACAAGCGTTGACACTAGCTCGTCCAACACATCTCGTAGACGCACTGGCACGCGCTTTGGAATTTGAGGCAGCAAAGCAATCCTGCAAAAACCAAAGTAAAGTTCGAAGTATTGAAGAAGACTCACAGGAGCATGCTGACTTGGAAGCTGCCATAAGAAAAGTGATGAAGGAAGTTTGCCTGAGAAAGACAGATAAGATGCCGGAATTGTGGCAAAATTGGACATGTGCGTAGCAAATGTCCAACATTCATCGACTCCGATGCAGGAAAACTAAAAAAGGTCGACGAGAAGAGGCAATCGTCGGCATGTGTTCGGCAAGCCTCAGTTAACAACGCATATGTCGCTATCCTTCAACGACAGAACAAAGGTGTCTTCGTAGACGGTCTCATCAATAACGAGCCTTGCACCATGCTGCTAGATACAGGTGCGACTAGGACAATTCTCGGGCCTTCCTTTGCCAGAACACCGGAACGGATTGAACCGACAACTTGGAAGCTACGCACAGCAACAGGGGACCCAGCTACTGTATATGGCGAGCTACCGATTGAAATAATTTTGGGCAGCACTAAAGTGAAACATCAGGCACTTGTAGCGGACATCGAAGACGATGCAATCATCGGAATGGACATCATGAATTCCAGAGTGTTTGAATTGGATTTCAAAGACGGCGTCCTACGTGTCAACGGAAGAGCTGGCACTTCGTGGGAGAAGTGAAGAGTTGATCCGTGTGTTGTTGGCTGAAGATGTAAGCGTACCTGAGAGGGCTGAAACCATTCTGGAGGCTCGCTTGGACGGGAGTACGAGCAGTGGAAACGTGGTGATGTTCGAGCCCAAACTTCATGATGAGAAAATTGGACGAGGGATTGCACTAGGGAAGACCTTGTTGCGTGCTGACCAATTTGTGCCCGTAAGGGTCATGAATGTCAATTATTTTCCAGTGACCTTGAAGAAAGGAACAAATTGGGGCACTGCTCGCCAGTTTCCTCAGTGATCCGGAGTGTACAGGTACGATTAGCCAACCCAACAACTTGCCCACAGAACTAGAAAAATTAGTTGCCATCTCTTCCAAAGATATAAAACCAGCTCAACAGCCCAAACTAAGAGATTTAGTTAAGAAGTACCGAGCATCTTCGATACCGGACAAGGAAAAGGAGGTCGAACTAATGTGGTCCAGCACAAGATTGATACTGGGGGTGCCGACCGATCCGGCAATCAGCAAGAAGACTTCCTCTTGCCAAGAAGGAAGAGGCTGACAAAATAGTCAGCGATATGGGAAAGAAGGAGTTATCGAACCATCTGACAGTCCCTGGTCCTCTCCAGTCGTACTGGTGAAGAAAAAGGATGGATCGACACGCTTTTGTGTAGACTATCGCCAACTTAATAATGTCACGAAGGACAGTTACCCTCTCCCAAGAATAGATGACACCCTAGACACGTTGGCTGGTTCCACGATTTTCTCGACCCTTGATCTGAAGAGTGGATATTGGCAAGTAGAACTGGCTCAGGAAGATCGAGAAAAGACTGCTTTTACCATCGGCACAGGATTGTGGCAGTTCACCGTTATGCCATTCGGGCTCTGTAATGCTCCCGCCACATTCGTAAGATTGATGGAACAGTGCTGAAGGGGACTCTCATGGAACACGTGTCTAGTGTATCTCGACGACATAATTGTGGTCGGAAAAATCGTTCGAGACCACGTGAAAAACTTGGAGAAGTATTCCTGCGACTGAGGAACTCCGGATTGAAGCTGAGCCCCAAAAATGCCATCTGTTCCAAAAGAAGTACGATACCTCGGCCACGTTGTCTCTGGGGAAGGAGTAGCAGTAGATGACCAAAGATCATAGCGTTAAAGGATTGGCCCATCCAAAGACATTCACCAACTCGAAGTTTCCTTGGTTTATGCACATACTATCGCCGATATGTGCGGGGATTCGCCAACATCGCTAAACCACTGACCAGGCTCACGGAGGGCCAAACAAAGTTCCAGTGGTCCGAAGAATGTCAAGACTCATCAGGAAGCTGAAAGAAGCTTTGATCAACGCACCTGTACTGGCTATCCCCTACCCAAAGGAAATTCATTTTGGATACGGACGCCAGCAACGTGGGACTTGGAGCTGTCCTATCCAGATCCAGAAGGGACAGGAGAAGGTCATTGGTTATTTCAGCAAGACGCTTAGCAAACCAGAGCGCAATTACTGTGTCACCAGGCGAGACTGTTAGCTGTTGTAAAGGGAGTGGAACACTTCTACAAGTACGTGTATGGAAGAAGATTCTGTTGAGAACTACCATGCAGCTCTCAAATGGCTCTTACAGTTCAAAATCCTGAGGGTCAAGTAGCACGTTGGATCGAGAGACTCCAAAATTCGATTTCGAGATCGAACATCGAGCCGGAACTAGCCATGAGAATGCAGATGCCCTTGTCGCGAAGACCATGTCCAGATGATTGCTCAAAATTGCCGACGAGCAGAAGAAAGAAGCGAACACTTTTAGAACCGCGGCAATGGATGACAACTGGAATGACAGCAAGATCAGAAAGACCAAGAAAGAGACCCCGACCTTGGCAGTCGTCAGCTGGAAGAAGGGCAATCGAAGACCATCCTGGCAGGAAGTCGCAGGTTACTCGCCGGCTGTTAAGTCCTATTGGGCACAATGGAACTCTCTTATTCTGGACAATGGGATCCTGAAACGTGTGTTGGAGCCGATATTGGTGGGAAAGACAGACGCCAAATAATTGTTCCCAGGAACAGAAGGAGGAATGCTGCGGAAACCCCATGATGGAGTCGCTGAAGGACATCTGGGGAGTGACGAAGACCCTGCAGAAAGTGAGGCAACGGTTTTACTGGGCCAATTGTCAGCTGACGCCCAGGACTGGTGCAGAAAGTGCGCTGTATGCGCTCCCAGCAATGGACCTCGAATACGACCCAAGGCCCCGATGCGTCGGTACAACGTAGGCAGCCCGTTCGAGAGAATCGCCATTGACATCGCCGGCCCGTTTCCCGTATCCGACCAGGGGAATAAATACATCCTTGTGGCAATGGACTACTTCGGTAAGTGGGCGGAAGCTATGCCCTGCCCAACCAGGAAGCCATCACCGTCGCCGACGTCTTGGTGAAAGAATGGATATGTCGATTCGGTATTCCAATGGAGCTGCACTCGGATCAAGGCAGAAATTTCAATCAACCTTTTCCAAGAAATATGTCTACTGCTGAACATCCGCAAGACAAGAACCACGGCCCTACACCCGCAGTCCGATGGAATGGTGGAACGGATGAACAGGACGATCAACCGCCACTTGTCCAAGGTTGTCTCTGACCATCAAAGAGACTGGGACCAGTATCTTCATTTGTTCCTGATGGCCTATCGATCCGCAGTACACGAGTCAACCGGTCAAACTCCTCTTAAGTATTATAATGGGCCGAGAACTGCGACTGCCTTGTGACCTGAAGTTTGGGATACCGCCAGGACAAGACACTGCGGGAGAGGACTACGTCAGCAAACTTCGGCGAGAATGAACGACATCCACGAACGAGTCCGGTTGAACATCCAGAGTGC
This sequence comes from Gonioctena quinquepunctata, assembly GCA_018342105.1. Lineage (NCBI taxonomy): Eukaryota > Metazoa > Arthropoda > Insecta > Coleoptera > Chrysomelidae > Gonioctena > Gonioctena quinquepunctata. The sequence goes on along the minus strand of JAFIRS010002876.1, from coordinate 6,007 downwards.
CAGCGATAAAATGAAGAAGACCTATGACATCAAGGCCGACGCTGGAGGATTTAAGGTTGATGACCTGGTTTGGCTGTACAACCCCAAACGTCGTCGTGGACTATCACCAAAGTTGCGGAACTCGTGGAAGGCCCGTATAAAATCGTGAAAGGATAAACGACCTTGTGTACCGAATCCATAAGCCACCCGAGGAAACCAGGGTCGTCCATTTCAACAGGTTGGCCCTCGCTGGAAACCATGACCAAAGTTCGCACCCTCAAGCCACCGGAGGGATGATATGACGTTCAGAAGTTTATGTCCTTGTATTCAAACGGGCAGAAAGTTCTACATGGGGTTACTAGAGAGGAGTCCGAGACCTTTTCGGGTGCCTGCTACTACGCACTAGCGCACGTGTGGCAGAAGATCTTCGAGTCCCGGGGCATCGCCATTCCCGAAATTTGGTCAACTCCAGGGGCGGTCCGAAGTTGGTGGGTTTTGGAAGAAGGAGGAAACCACACCGTTCCGAGGACCAAATAAACCGTCCTTGAAGATTCGGAAGGTTCCCAAACTGGAACATGGGGGAAGACGGTGGATCACATTCCAAAATTATCCGGGTTTGATGGGTTTGGAGGTATGAGCTGGGGCAACGAAGGGCGAAATTTTGGTTTGCTGTAACCCTACGCGATCGGAAGACCGTGGAGTGTTACTTCCATCGAACTTCACGGGCAATATGGGGAGTCATGAGATATCGTCACACTCCAAGGATGAAATTTCGGACGAAATGTCTTTAAGAAGGAGCAATGTAAAAGAACCTAGGCCGGACCTGTCGCCTCGCCGACCGAAAATTTATCCCCGGAGATGTTCGAGAACCATCCAGTGCGCTCTGCCGCGGGGAAGACAACGGTCAATTGGAAACAATTGGAAAACGCCGGTCGCCAACTGAAGGAATTCGAAACATCGAGAATGCTGTATCGGAATAAAATAGGCAACCCTCAAGTCTCAGAGACAGTCTGAACGAGCCCATACCATCGAGCTATACAGTGGCGTAGTAATATAAATTAAGTTGTAGATTAAGTGTTAAATAAATTAGTTAAACCAAGTTAAGTTTATTTACGTTACAGTATGAAATAAGTTTAAGTCAGCGCTGACTATGTTTTGATTATTTTTTGTTGACTTATTTGTTTTCAAAAACCTTGTCGCGCAAAGTGTTCATAAAAGTGGGTATCAATCAATTTCATTGGACAATCATTGGTTGGTAAGAACTTGTCAAAGTATTCATTTTATAACAATTCGCACGACTACCTTTCAAAAAAAAAGGAACATATTGTCAGCGGATGACTTGAACTTATTTTATACGCCGTTCAGTACACTGCATGAAAGCTTGTTTTTAAAAAAAGGTTTCTTATTCGTTTTTTTATTTTTTGCTTTTCAGTAAGTTCGCCTTAATCTGTCCATTTCTATTAGAGCATTGTTATCACAAGGTTTCTTTCCTGTAAGTTTTGAGCTGAAAGAAATCACGATCTCCGACCACGAAAACTCCCACACACTAATTTTGAATATAATTTGACTATTATCACAAAATTCGTCCACCATCCTGAAGTCGCTACCTTGACTTTATAGATTTTGACAATAAATTCATAATTGCTGAACCAGAAAACCCCCACATACCAATTTTGAATTAAATATGACCATAATCAGAAAATTCGTACTCCATCTTGAATTTATGAATTTTGACAAAAAAATTTAAAATCTCCGACCGCGCGAACCGCCGCATACCAATTTCGAATCCAATCGGACCATTATCACAAAACTCGTCCGCCAACTTGGAGCCAGCATTTTGAATTCATGAATTTTGATAAAAAAATCATAATTTTCGTCCCCGAAAACTCCCCCATACAAATTTTTAATCGAATCGCACGTTGATCACAAAACTCGTCGGCCATCTTGATTCATCGAATTTAGACAAAAAAAATCATAATCTTACGCTGAAAACCTACACATACCAATTGTGAAAATAAAATCAGACCATAATTACAAATCGTCCCCTTTTGTTTCTTCTCTAACAAAAAAATTCTTTTAATTTACTGTCACCGGGATCATGAATTTTAATTCAATCGAACGAGTAGGAGTTTGTCAATATTCACCTGCTAAATTTGTTAAACTAACAAACAAACAAACGAACTTATTAACTAACAAGTGAAAGTTAATGAAAGCTTGTAAAAATTACACTCTGGAGTAAAGAAGATTCAGGGATAGCACGATACAACTTGCCATGTGTGTTCCCTGTCTATTGACTATTGACAAATGAGAAAAGACCAAATTTTAAATAAATGTCAGCACTGGTACTCAATTTTTTCCCGTGATCATTTGCAAAGGATTTAAAGTAATATAGTTGAAATCAACAAGCGATTTTTCTCCCACTTGCCTTGGGACTCATCCTCCGGGTCCTTACAGCAATATCCATACTTGGGAAAATGAACATCATGCCAAACTGGATTTCAAAATTGTCCATTAAAACCACAACTCAGAGCACTCTATCCCCTCAACCCAGTTCAACCAAAAAAATCGCGAAAGCATCACTCATTGAAATGGAAACTTTGTACCAAGTTCCTCGGCATTAACTACTCGAATAATACGTTAAACTTTTCCCCGGTAATAAACAATGTACGATTCATATATTTTCCCGATCCAAACGAAAAAAACGCTAATCCTGGCCGACAAGAAGGAATTTAATTCTTCTATGTTTTGTTTTACGTCGGTGCTGAAAAGATTTATTGCTCTATACGTAATTAAAGTTTCCTTTACGGCAGTAAAAAACGTTAATGGCCAACCAAACATCAAAGGAATTGGGCCTATTGGCTCCTTCAAAATTCAAAAACCTTTTCAAATTGTTCTTACAGGTGAAAAAAAAAAATCTCGGAGAATCCATGGATTCATTTATGTAGCCTCCGTTCCGGGATACACAACGTTCTTTGAGGGTGTGATATTTCATAACACGGTGCATTTCAGAACACCCATCTTTTTGTTTATTCAATAGGTTCTGGGTTGATACATATGTGGAAAATTTTGATATTCGCAAAGAAATTCGAATGAAATTGTGGGTGTAATTTCAGAATTAATAAGACTAAATGATTTGTTTATCATTTCAGGAAATGTTTTGTCTTTGTTTGTTTTGCGTTAATATGATTGTGTGCCGTGAAAATATAAAATTCTTCCGTTATGTGGTGTAGAGTTGTTTTTCAAAATAACATTTTTATCAACCATGTATTGTTTAATCAAAATTTTGAGAAGGGAACACATTTCCTAAATTTTTTTCCTGATATTTCTTTGTGATCCGAATCAGATCAGAAAAAATTATCATTTAAAAAAATATTATAGGAGTACTCCTCGGAAAATTAAATTTTTTATATTCTATATATGAATAAAAATGAACGGGGAAAAGTCTCAATAGGTGATATTTCTATGGAATCTACCTGAAGGCAGTTCAATGTCCAATTGTCTGGCTGTATTTTATGTATAGCATGAGATAAATATTCGGACAATCTTATACCCTTTTGGTAAAGCCTTTGTTTTGCCTTATATTCGACAATTTTCGGTACCAGACCACTTCTTTTTGAAGAAATTGCGACAAACCACGGCTTCCTGTCTGGTGGAATGGAACTATATTAAAACGTTTTTTCCCTTTCATTCAAAGGGGGGCCCAGTTTTGCCGAGTATAGAACACGTACGCTTTTTCAAAATATGCAGTGAAGGTATGTTTAAAAGATTTCTGGTTATTTTTATTATTTTCCCTAAAAAAAGCAAAGGTTTGGACAAAGAGTTTTAACAAAAAGATATTTTTCCAAATATTTTAGTGAAATGTTGTTTGAAGGTGTTTTATTAAATTTTGGGAGAAAATCCAACTTAAAGAAACTTAAATATTTCTTCGTCCGAACCTTACAATGCATATTTATTAACAATGGGACATTCAGTTAAATAAAAATATAAAGACCTATTTTGCAAAATAACATTTATTCAAACGCAATTTTAGGCAAATTATTGTTAATTACCTAAATTCAGGGATCGATGGAATTTTCAGAGAACGTTCGTGATAACAAATACGCCCTAGTCCAGCGGCGCACAAATACAAATTTTAATATTTTTTTCAAAATAATTTAAACGGAATATTGAAAATTATGAAGATTGTTGATGACATTTCCAGAAACCAATGGAAATTTTCAATTCAAATCATTCATGTACGTTTGGCCAATCAACAAAATTATTATAGTGGGAATATTCAACCTAGTAAATTTCCCGGGAATACTTGGGTTTTTTTTTTATTGTCTGACAACTTTTTTTTTTTTTATTTGGTTTTCACTTGTTGGTTGTTAGGGGTCAAATTTGCAAGTGAATTTTGGGAAACTGACAGGATACAAAACTCCGGGACAATGCATTATGAAATTGTGTTACAGAAAAAAACAAAATGGCGGCTCCAATATGGTGGACGAGATTTGTAATTATGGTCGATTCGAAACAAAATTGGTTTGAGGTGATTTTCGTGGTCGGAGATTATAAATTTTTTCAAAATTGGTAAATTTATAATGGCAGCTCCCAGATGGCGAACGGTTTCCTTATTTGTGCAATTCGAATCAAAATTGGTGTTCAGGTTTCTCAGGGTCGGAGATCAGGGAAATTTTTTTACAACATGAATTTGATATGGGGGCCCCCACGATGGAGGGACGAGTTTTGTTATTATGGTCAGTTTTGGGGTCGGAGATCATGATTTTTTCAGCTTAAAATTCACAGGGGGGGCCTTTGTAATAACGATGCTCTATTGCAATAACAGATTGAGGCGAACATTCGAAAGCATAGAATAAAAAACTAATGAAAAACATTTCAAAATATATAATTTCATTCAAACCGATACTGAAACGTATAAAATGAGTTTAAGTCATTGCTAACAATGATTTAATTATTTTTTGTTGAAATTAATTTTGGGTTTAAAAAAATTGTCGCGCAATTAAAAAAAAATGAAAAATTTAACAAGTTGTTACTTACCAACCAATCGTCCAATGAAATTGGTTCTACCACTTTTTAAACACTTTTTTAAAAAGGTTTTAAAAACCCAAAGATTCAAAATTCAAAAAAAATAATTAAATCATTGTCAGCGATGATTAACTTATTTTATACGGAAAATGAAAATTTTAAACAAAACCCCCGGGTTAATTTTATTGTATCATTGTTCGGGGAAATTATTTATGATCAAAAAACAAAAAAAAAACTATAGAATACCCACGAGAGTTCAAAATAAAAAAAAATTTTCCCCATTTATTCCCCAAATTTTTATTTGGAAGGCCACTGGGCATTGGGTCTCGTGTTATTGCCTGGTAACAAATTTTCAAAAAATTTTTAATTTTTTTTCCCCCTTTTTCCACTCTTGGATATTACAACGATAAAATGATCGTTGTTACCTTGATTTTTTTTTTTAAAACTTTGGTAATTTTTTGTTCTTACAAAATCCCAACCTTGGAAAATTCCTAGGGATGGTTCCACCCCAAGAATTTTTTTCCTTATTAATTTTAATTCTGCATGGGGGCGCGTTCCAATAATTGTTTATAACAGGAGCTGCCCCTCCCAAAAAGTTTTAAAATTCTCCTGCGTTTCTAAACCTTAAGAAATGCCGCCGCAATTATATCTGATTCCAGGGCAGAAGATCATCCCAATTTTTTTAAACAAAAAAGGGGCTTCGACTGACCTTATTTTCATGTTTTTTTAAAAAAACGCAAAATTTTTTTCTAAAACCCATGTTTATAATTCGTTTTGCCCCAAACACCACACCACATCCATTCATGAGACTTTCCCGGGCCCCAAACTATCGCATTTTATGATAATAATATTTCCGAATCAATACCTTTTTTTTTTTTTTTTATTGCTTCATCTAATCAAAACCCGTTTTCCTTAACTCATCAAAACTTTATTGTGGGGAAAATTTTCCCTATGTTGATGGGATCCAAAAAATTTTAATGATTCGATCTTTTAAGATTTTGTA